>VZRV01010554.1:409377-425773 GCA_013398115.1 Falcunculus frontatus
GGGGAGGGGAGGGGAGGGGAGGGGAGGGGAGATAAAAAAGAAAAAAATAATAGATAGGTATTTTTTTCTCTCTGAACAGCACATAGGCACCTACGGTTTCTCAGGTGAGTTGAAAACACATGGAATAAATATATTTTTTAATAAGACACCGCTTTCTCTCTACAACAAGGCAGAGTGAGGTAGAGGAGAGCTGCATTTCCCTGGTGGGTGGGTTGGCACTGACACACACTTTTCAGTGTTTGTAGCACGAAACACCTCAGTACCATTCAGAGATGGAAAGCAGACCTCAGAGACTGACTTGAAAAGTGATGTCTTCTTGAAGAATTGTCACTATCTGTTAAACATGTTCTAATTAAACAAATTCTCAGTAAAATGCTGATGAAATTCTCCAAGCATCAGCAGCGTTTTCCAGCTATGAAGGAATTTTTTCAGCCCAACTGCATCTACAGTGGATGGAAATGGATTTTAAAATCAAACAAAGCCCATGAACAATTTAAAAGCAGGCTTTACCGTGACCCCTGCCTGGTCTGTTTTCAATAGATGCACCTCATTAAAGGCCCAAATGACAGGCTTATGTAGTAAAGTCAATACTTTCAGAGCTGCCCTCAAAATCTTTCTTAAGACTTTAAGCTACCACCATTAGCAAAGTGTCTGAGATCCTTCCCTAAGAAATCAATAGCAAAATGACCAACAGAGTCCTATGACTTACCATATTTTCTGGTATCTTTGTCTGAAAATGTGTTTGATCTGTCTGTTATGGGTGTGCAGTTTTACCACAGGTAGAAGAGCAGATTTCTTAGTTACTGGTGGTGATATCACTATTGTCAGTAACAGGTTCTTCAGATGAAACATGTACATACACACTAGGTAATATGCTCAAATCTCAGTAGTACCAATACATCAAATAAATTACTCAGAAGAGATGCCTGCTTTCATTAAAGATGGGGAAATGTCCTCAAAGTATCAAAGCAAACCATGAAACTTAAATCAAAATCATCACCCACTCTGTCAACCAGCCCACCTCACAAAAAGACTACTCATTTCCTGAAACACAAACTGTGAGCAAAGCGAATAAAATAAATAATTTTTTTTAAAATAAATACATAAATAAAAGGAAATCCCAGGCAGTATCCATGAGGTTGACATGTACACAGTGAACATGTAAAAGATTTCAGAATCTTTCCATATAACAGTTACTCTGGGGGCATCATTCTAGTTTAAAAAAAATAAGTAAATAACTTTCTTTCAAGCTTTCACATGCAATTCTCAGTTCTGTCTTTTTTATCCATCAAGCATAAATTCCAGCTAATACCTTCTCTGTCCTTTTTTTAATGGAAGTCCTTGTTTAATGTAGTGTGTTATCTCTGTCCTACCAGGCTTTAGGCAACTCCCAAATATTTTCTTCAATAACATATTTATGCCTAGAGAGGCTTGATCACATTTTGTCTTGAACCTCAGGGTCTAGGCTTGGCACAAGCCACAGTCTCAATAAGAATTATTGCAGCTTTTGTGTTTTAAATCTAAACACTGGCCCTCTAACACCTTTACCTCAGAACAGTGCAAAACACTGTTCCAAGTGACACTGTCAACACTGTTGCTGCTATGCTTCTGAAATGTCCAGGGTTAACAGGATGTAATGAAAACACAGGTCAAGCTGCAAAAACTGTGGTATCTTCTCCTCAGCCAGGCTGCATTTTTTTCCATACTAAACAACAGTACTCTGTTTGGTGTTAATGAAGCAGGTTTTTCTTTTCTTGGTACAGAGGGCAGGAAAATCGTCATGGAAGGGATGGCAGAGTTGTCAGGAGTGGATGATGTTTTTCTAAGCTGAGCTTAGAAATACCAAATGTATATGACCAGAACACCCTACCCCTCGATTTTTTTTGAAACAAACATATTCACCACTGATCTGAGTAATTCCAGTCTCAGCTGCTGTCCTTCAAGACAGCTGTCAACTTTGTCCAACATCCACTGAAGTCCTGATCCCTGCAGCTGTGCCACTGACAGTTCAGACTTCCCAGTGCTGAGGTTACAACTGCCTAAATACTGATAAGACACAAGCATGAAAAGTAGCTGCTGCCAGTAATCCTGGGGGAAATTCAAACACACAAAGAGCCTTCAAAACAGAGAAACACACAGTAAAAACTTGTAGGAATAAGGTCCCCTTGTGGAAAAGCCCAGCCAATATGCTGTACTGCTGGAATTTCAGTGTGGGTTTCAATTGCACAACTAAATTTTTTTTTTCTCATGTAATATATTGGTGTTGAAGCTTTTTCCTTTCATCAGTTCAAGTCTTATTCAAGAACATTCAATTAGAGATGTGAAAAATTATAATGTTCCTAGAATGCAAAGTATCCTCTACTTGACTTCTAAATGAGCTTCTGCAGCAAACGTACAAACTTCTCTGTTGTATTTATAAAATCTGATTTTAATACCTGATGTATAGACAGCTGCACTGATTTCCAGAGTCAGAATATATATTCACCTTGCTTACACACCTCCTTGCAATGATTGCATTCTCCAGCACTGTGTAGAAACACTTTAAAATGAATAATTAACAATATCCTGTTGCTTTTTTTTTCCCAGTCCATGAGGAAGCTGTAACCTCTTTAAGAGGGCCAAAACTCCTTGGTGTGTCCTTGTATTCTCTCAGTAAAGGCAAAAGCTTCATCTGAGTAAAGTTCTTTGGTAATATGTGACTGGAATATCTTCTCAAGGTATTCATCGTAAGGATGCTGGTAAAACTATCAGTACATTTCTTATGCTATAGAAAAATGCTGACAGTAATAAAGTTTACAGTGAGAAGACAGAATGTTTGATATGTCCTCAAATATAATTATTTGTAAAGACATTACTCCAGTCAAAGAAAATTCAGTTTGCAATCAAAACAAATGAAAGAGTCTGCTAGAAAAGAAAGTACTTGAAAAAAAGGTAATTTCTCTGAGTCAGTGAGGGAAATTAAGATGGCACATTACAAGTCCATATAAAATATATGAAAAATAGGAAGTTGCTACTGTAGGAAATGGAAGTTGGGCTTGAGCCCACTGAGGTCAAGAGTGAGGAGAGCACAAATTTTCACAGTGCTTCTCCCTGTCTCTTGGATATTCCCCAAGTCTGCAGGGGACATGCTGTCGGGCAGTGATGAATCTAAGGCAAAGGAGAAAGTGGGCTAAACTAGATCAGCAAACTTAATAGCACGCAGGGTTTCCTTCTGGGAAATCTCCAGCCACTTCATAAATCATCATATGAAACTGCAAACGGGCAATGTGATATAGATCGTCCGGGGACCAGCAGAAGATCAGACATGAAGGGGGTATAGAAGCCCAGAAGATAGGGGGCTTATGTGTCTGTCTCAAACACCCATAGCCAGATAGCTGTCGAGCCAACTGAGGACAGTTGGCAATAGCAGCCAAAGATTGATGGTAATAACAAGCTGTGAGAAAGAGCAGGATGTGGGAGAAGGGGCCATCCAGAGGTAAGGCAGCACTTCAATGGGCCAAACACTCTTGCACAGGCTGGACCTATGCTGGACCTACTCTTGTGCAGTTGGATCTATGCTGGAGCCAGGACTGTGGTTTTCTTTTTTTCTCTCTTTCTTATTTTTGTCTCTCCACTTCTTTAATTCCTGTCTCTCTCTGCCTCTTTTACCGTTCACCCTAGTCCTTGATCCAAAACCCACTGCTCCATGATTGTATTAGGAACAGGGACTAACATGCCAATTTCCATACCTAGTGTGTTATTTACTAATAAAACCTTTCAAGCTTTTGTAGACTCTCTGAGTTTTGTCATTAATTTCAGCCCTGAGCATCTACGAATCTTGGGTGCTCACCTTATGGGTGGGACACCACAGGTGTGGATGCAGCTTGTCATCTCATCTACATAGAAATGGCCAGTCAGGATTATTTCTTCATCTCTTTTCATTTCGGTTGTTTAGCATCTAATCCTTATTACAGGATTATTTTTCTAATCCTCAGTAAATCACATATGGAAAAATACCAGTGTGCTCTCCAACTGATAGCACCTTTGCAAACTTTGAAATCCCCTTGACATGCTTGTTTACTAACTTCCTTCTTCAAATTACATTTCTCTTTGCCGCTTATTTTGTGCCTATATCTGTGTGTTTATATGCATATGCATGTACACCTACATGCTTAAGCACACACCCATATATTTATACATCCACTCCAGGGGCCTATGTTATCCACTCCTAATGTAAAGTAAGCTATTCTGACTGTTAAAAAACGTCACCACTTCAGTTTAATGAGAAAGAAAATAAATAAGACTTTAAAATACCATTGTCTGACAGTTTCTTTCTGCTGATGGGAAGTATATGGTACCTCATAGAGGATGAATTATTTCATGGACATGACCATGAGAAAACTGTATTTGACTTCTTAAGAAAGAAAAAACATTGCACTGTACTCCTAAATTCTGAAAGCACAAAGCAGCTCTTATGCTTATTTGCTTGCATTATGGTCCCAGACAAGTGCAACTGAAACAGGCTTTCTGGATGATGCAAAAAATTCAGCTATGTGGAAACAAGGCTGAGCTAACCAAAGCAAAATACACCGTGAAGTAATTAGCAACAGAGACATAGTAATGCTCTGATATACCACTCTTACCTGTCCTCTCCCCCAAGGAAATACTAGAGTTCCAGGTCTTGAGGTTTTTCCACATGTTTTTTTGGTGATGGGGAAGAGGTATAGTCAATGTATTAATGGATCCAAATAAATTCAGATTTGAAGAAACACATTATATTTAGCTCTCCAACTGAATACCACACTTCTTATCACCACTAAAATGACTTTGAAAAAGTGTCCTTGTTTGTTAAGAACACATACAATGCAAAGCATTTTCATGTGAATATTTGCACTTTGGAGTCCTTCCAAGGGGATTGTAGATTTCATATGTTGTAAGTGGTCTTTGCTGTCATTTGAATGACATTAGCTACTCTATGGTGACATGAGGAGGCTTGCTGCCTCTCACATTTCATCACAAGCCCCTTTTTACAATTAAAGAACAGAAAATATGTGAAAGCTTCATCTGTGTACTTACACAAAACGAAAAGCAGTACATCAGCAGAACAAAGTGTCACTGTCACTTATGTCACAGTAATGGAGCTGTTGAAAACCATCAAACCCAGATGAGCACCAAGTGCAGCCTGGATTTCCAAAGTAATGTGTGGAGAAAACAAGTAAGTTGTGCTTGACGAAGTGTCTCAGTTTCCGACATCTGCTGCTATGAACCTGTTGCATGTGAGGACTGTGGCACCCCTGAACTACCAGCTGCACAACTTATTTACTGTTGGCAGCATGATGTCTGCCTTTACAATTCAACACAAAGCTATTATTAACAGATTTAATTTTAGCTCCTTGCAAATCTTCACCTTATTTTCACACCTTGCTCTGCCAGAAACCATGTACTCAGAACAGAAGTGTAGACTAGAAGTCACACACACTCAAGAGTAAAAGTAATGAAACAAAAAAAAAGAAAACAAACAAACAAAAAAAAATCCCACCACTTCTTTCTTCTTGAAAACTTGAATCTTTCAAGAAACTTGCTTTCTTTCCTGTTATATTCAAAGTGGGTTATTTGTGCAACAAAAAAGGAATAAGCAAATTAACAGGGTTTATCTCCCCATCGTAGTGGTAAACAATTGTCTTTGCATGTTTCTCTCTTGCTAGGACACTTAATGATCAAAAATACCAAAGAATAAATTAAAAAACTTTAAAAATAAAATTGCGTCCTGAGGTGCTTAAATTTTCTCACAGTTTATGGGTCTAGACTAAGAAAATCCGTAAGATCATCCAGCACCTCATTCAGCACATCTCTCTTTGCGAAAGATGCTGGGAAGTAAGGCATATGGAGAAGAGCCTGCACCTGAGGTTTAGAAAGTCTTCAGCCCTCGTAACAAGTCCACAGAATTCTCAGCCAGGCACAGGGCTACAGCAACAGGGCTACAGGGTCTGGTAGCACCAGCCAGAGTTGCATATCAGCTCTGTCATAGCATGTTTTTTCCTGCCCATATGTATCCTACTTATCTTGTCATTTCCTGGTAGTCTACAGAGGTATGTGAAAAATATTTAAACAGATGGAAAAGCAAGCAAGCAAGAAAGCAAGAAAATAAATGAAACTTTCTTCAATATAAATGGGCTCCACAGTTTAATTCTTGTATGTTCACTTGCATTAAGCCTAATTTTAACAACTAAACCAATCTTACATATTGTCTCCAGTCCAACAAAATGTCATCCCCTTGTAGCAACTTCGGAAAAATTCTGCAAAACTTAAAGGTAGAAAAGTGGAAAAATATGGGCTATCTAATTTAATATTTTATATTTCATTTTATTTTGTATAGAACCTTCATGTTCCTGTTGCTAGGAGAAGGGAGAACTAAAAGGATGCACAGTCTGAATACAGAATCTACATTAGTGCTTCCCAATTCACTGACAGGCACAGCCAGACTAGCTGGAGAATGAGGCCACATACTTGTGATGAGTCTACTCACCAAAACTTGTGTGCAAACAGCACAATAACATTTTTAAATTTTTTTTACATTCAGTGATTTTGTCATCTGTAATAGTCAGTCTGTTTCTGGGAAGCTGAAAGATACCTATGACAGACATAGATCTTACAAGCCGCGTAACATTGGTCCATCAAGCATTTCTTATTTTAGCTGGACTTGCTAAGTCCTTCTAATGAGTATCTGTTTTTTTCCTTAAGCAGCAATATGTGAATAATCTATATTTAATGAAGTGTCTGAACACAGCATTTTGAAATTCCATGCAGAGTCCCATTGATGCATTTGTAAAAGATATAGGCAGAGCAAAATATCAAGATGTGAAAGTGTGGGAAGTAAATGTGAAAAAGTTTTCATGAATTCTTAATAACTCAATGAAGCAAACCATCTGGGAAGTGTTTATATCCCAGAAATTACAAGAATCAGTTTCTGAATATGTTCATCAATATATTCTTGCATTTCTTACACATACCTTCATTCACTTGCAAAAATGCATACCTTCAGAATCAGTATTCCTGTTGAGTGATTTCAAAGAGAAAGAAATGAGAAATACGGAATTTGACTTCAAAAATGGATTTAGAAAACATAGCTTTTTGTTTAAACAAATAGTTGTCAGAGCAGCCACTGAAATCATGCTAATATTCTGATTCAGCAGCAGAAATAAAATGTACTTATGGCCATTAAAACTATATGATTGGCTAAATTTGGTTTTAAATTGGTTAAATACATAAGCTCCATATGAAAAAGTGAGAGTAATTTTGTTCTACTTTATGAGCCTTTCTCCTCTGTAAGGTTAGGTCAAGGTAGGGGATTGTCCCACTCTGCTCTGCACTGGGGCGGTCTCACCTTGAGTGCTGGGGACAGTTCTGGGTGCCACAGTGTAAGAAAGACATTGAGCTGTTAGAGAGTGTCCAAAGGAGGGCAATGAAGATGCTAAAGAGCCTTGAGGGGAAGCCGTGTAGGAAGTGGCTGAGGTCACTTGTTCTGTTCAGCCTGGAGGAGACTGAGGGGAGACCTCATTGCAGTCACAACTTCCTCATGAGGGAGAGCAGAGGGGCAGGCACTGATCTCTTCACTCTGGTGAGCAGTGACAGGACCTGAGGGAATGGCCTGACACTGCATCAGGAGAAGTTTAGGTTGGATGTCAGGAAAAGGTGCTCCACCGAGATGGTGTTTGGGCACTGGAATAGGCTCTCCGGGGAACTGGTCACAGCTCTAACCCTGACAGAGTTCAAGAAGCACTTGAACAACATTCTCAAGCGCATGATGTGACTCTTGGGCCTGTCCTGCACAGGGGCAGGAGTTTGGCTCAATGATCCTTGTGCATCTCTTCCAACTCAGCTTAATCTGTGATTCTGTATGAGAATTTTTCTGAGAGAAAGATTTTGTCACCATTCTGTTCTAACACTGCTTCCTGCTCCGACAAAGTCCTTCTCCACCTTCACACAGAGCCTTCTTTCAGGCAGAAACTGCTGTAAAACAGGAGAAATAGGAAAATTAGTTCCAGAAAGGCTGTAAAAATTGTTATGACCAGTGCAGACAAAAGGACAGGAAAGCTGTTAATGAAAAAATAAGCATAGAGTCTGCTAACTATGTAAATCATTGAGACAGCCTGACTTTCAGAGCTCATTCTTGCTCCTATATCAGCTGTCTAAGACAATGAACCATGTAGTCAATAGATCTAAGTTATCAAGGAGAGCAAAAAAGAGAGGCTTGGCTCAGACTGGCAGAAAGGACAAGCATAAATCAGATATTATAGACCAAAATTTACTGACAAAGGGAAAAATTGTTTTAACAAAATCTAATGTGTATTTTAAAATATGACTGAAATATAAATTCACTATGAAGAACTTCTATTTATGTGTAAGTGTGGATAATGAAACACCTCAATGAAAAGTTTCTACTGAACTCAATGGAGATTGTATGAAATTATATATTAAAAAAGAAAGCTGCAACCACATAAATAAAAAGACAAATAAACCCACACCTGAATAGCAAGTAGAGTCCTTTTTCTTTCTTTCAAATATCATAAATTCTCCCTCTGTGTTTGTGTAGCTGACTTATGAATCTCTTTTGAAATTCTACTATATCATTGAGGAAACATAAAATTTAACTTTTGTGGACTATTCCAAAGTGCAAAAGGAAGAAAGGAAAAGGTGTCAATTGAAGGTATATTAGTGCAAGTAAAGAAAACACGTGCAGAAATGGTGTAAAAACAGAAGAAAGCATAGAAGAGTCTAGTAAAAATAAATCTAATATACCAAAACTTCAACTCTCCGAGCTTAGCTGTTGGCATACAGGTTAACATATTTTTCAACTAGAAATTTTTTTTTTTAATGAACACATTTAGATTTCATGTACCTTAAGAAGGAATAAAGAATTTACAAATTTAAGTCTGTGAATCTAAATGAGAGGGACAGTGGGAATTTGGGTTTTGGCGTTGAATGACAAGAAATTTCAAGGGAATGCCCTGGGCCATTTTTATTATTATTGTTATTTAGTAGCTAGAAAAAGAGCTGAGAAGAAAGGGAAGCACATTTGTGAAATATTAAAAGCTATGCTTGAAGGCTTGGATTTTATCCTTTACAGGGCAGGAAATGAAAGTGGACCTTAATAGGAGGAATTCTGTTTTAGGAAGAAAAATATTGCCAACCATATTTAGTATAGTTCTGTAGAAAGAATTCAAGCCTGTTCCATAATTGCCGGTCAGAAGTGGCTTGTGGGTGGATCTGTGGGTGCTCAGCACTACTTCAAATGAGTCTCTTCCTATAAGAGTATACCTCTAGGCCTAGGAAAACAACAACCTAGTCAAAAGGAGCAAGTACACATAATGATACTCTAAACATATGTAGTTATAAGACAAAACCATGAACATTTCTATCTGTGTACTCTTACATGCTGCTCTAAGCAAAAGCTGCAGGTTGGTTGGGTTTGGTTTTTTACCATTTGCCTCGACCAACTATCATTAGAAGCAAAGGTACAGAATAATATTTTCATGCAAATGAGGGACTTAAATTACCACAAGCCTGCCATAAAGAGAGAGGAAAACAATTTAAATGTCCCTTAGATCTTGAGGAAGGCTGTTATAAATCAGTCATTTGCCTTCTACTGAATCAAACTTTGCCCAAATAAGAGATTTGACATTCTGAAAATAAGGTACTTTAGGATTAGTGCGTCTTTAATTTTAGATTTTAGTCTTCATACCATGTAGAGGTATTCATGATATTAATAAATATTATAAATATTATAAATATTTTTTCAGAACTTTTTTGCTTTTTTTTCTGAGTTTTCAGAACTCTTTTGCTTTTATAAGCTCATACCACATAGTCCTTTGACAGCTATTTGGCTGTTAAGAAAAATAACATAAGATTGGGTTTCTACATACCAGATTTTCTTCACAGTGCTTCTTCTCTTTTCATCTCAGGCATGTTCATTACTTAAAATATTTTGTTATCTTAAATGCTTTGGTTAAAAGAGTAGTATGAAATTATGTGCCTTCCCTTATTTACTTGCAGTTCAACACAGCAGTAACATCAAAAAGATTTGCATACTGGTTTTTTATTTATTTATGACAAATATAGCTAATTTCCTTTGAAAAACTATAGCAGCATAAAAGGATTTTTAAGCAGGCAGAGAGAATGGCATTTGACACCTCTCAGATGTTACAGTCAAGAAGGTTGTAATAGGATGACTCTGCATTACTCTCATTTTGCCTTATTAATATGTTAAAGTCATTTTTGCTGTGCAGTGTAGCAGTTTGACACACAGGAAAATTAACTCAAGCTATATTTATTATGGTTGCAGGGACAGTCTAGTGAAGTTTGCCATTACCAGCCAGCATAAGTGACTTCTCTGGGACCCATGAAGCCCTAAGAGTGAAATTCACTGCTCTGAGAAGGCTAACACAGGACCTGTCCTTCATTCAGTGTTCAACATAGCATTTGCAGACACTTTAAGCTTAGGTCAGTGATGTGAACAAGATTAAATTTTATCCCTTTGTGTGGAAAACCGTGGATCAGAAACCTAATCATCTCAGTAATGAGAAAGGATACTTCCTGTGATTGTGAGAACAAAATGGTACTGCAGTTTCAGGAATATGTGAGAGAGGGAGAAAGTCTCAGATTAGGCCATGATTTGGGTGAAGAGCTTTTTTATAAATATAATAAGAAGAATGCCCTCAACCTTTCAGGATGTAAGCACGTAAGCATAACAAATAACAAGCTACCTGCATCACGACTTGTGCAAGTCTGTAAGATATGCTGAATATACATCTTCACTATTTCTAGGGGTATCTAGAGGAAATAAAGAAGACTGTACTATATTTAAGTGTCTAGGACTATTGTTCTTGTTATTACTACTACTATTATTGATTAATCATGATGTTTTGCAGTACCTGTTAGGGGTAAGAATGAACAGAATTTTCTTCATTTGCATTCCATACCTCCAGCATTTATTATGGTGCATATTTGGTGTCTAGACACTCTTCAGTATAGGGGTAATTTACTGTGTAATCTGGTATAAATTCAGAGAGTCTTCTGAGAATTGAAATTTAATTGACTCTGAGAAAAAGATGAACATGAATGAACAGTCTTCATGTAAATCAAAGCAGAATCATTCTCAGATGCCTCATTTGCATCCTCTGAGTCCAAACAAATGAAGACAACTTTCGTTAGAGAGCAAGGTCTATAAATTAGAAATGAATTGAGTGGGTGTATTCTTGTCACAAAGTTTCATTTTCCTTGAAAACAGTGAGGTTCCCTGGAAACAGAAGGGCCAAGTTCCCCATCATAAGCTCGGAGGAAAAGTACCCAGGTGCACATCACCAGCTTAGTCATTGGACCCCATGACTAAGCTGGTTCTGAAAGACCCATGGTGGTACACAAGGAAAATGTCAAGTGTCTTGAAAGACTATACCTCATTTCCTTACTTTTCCTTTTGTTGCCTTTTTTCCCTTTTTCTCAGTTCTGCAGTCAAGAACTCAAAACTACAGAATTTTACTGGTGTGTATATTGTTTACTCTAGCATTTTTGCTTGCAACGAGGATGAATCAATGGGAATGAATTGTTTCTCCAGAAGCAGTGATGCAAAAGAGGTATAGTGGGCAAATGGGTGAAGAGTTTGTGCAAGAATGTATCCTGACATTTAGAGCTAAGCCTCTATTTAAAAGCTTAAAACTATGTTTTTTCTATGCAAGGGCAGTGCAGCAGGCAGATCCATCTGACTAAACTTGATCCAGAATTTCAGAGCATTACAAAGACGCAAAACAGAAGAATACTTGCCCAGTAAATTCGTCTTTTTCTGTATTTGTAAAGGGCCTGTAAAAAAAAAAAACAAAGAGGAGAAGGGTGTATAGTAATTTAAAAAAACACAGAGTGACAAAATAGTGACTTAGTAGGTGCCTAGATCATGGCAGGGTGCTGGAATCTTGTGCATGAAGCACAGGGCTCCATTGCTTTACAGAAGCCACAGAATCACAGCATCACAGATTAAGCTGAGATGGAAGAGACCCACAAGGATCATCGAGCCAAACTCCTGGCCCTACTCAGGACAGGCCCCTCAACTGCAACGAGGTCTCCTCTCAGTCTCCTCTTCTTCAGGCTGAACAGACCAGGTGACCTCAGTCACTCTTCATACAGCTTCCCCTCAAGGCCCTTCACTGTCTTCACTGGCCTCCTTTGGACACTCTCTAATGCCTTTCTAATATTGTGGTGACCAAAGCTGCACACAGTATTTTTAAATAAATCAGCTGCTTTTCTACTCAAGTACAGAAATATTGGTTAGCACCCTCATTTTGATTGGAAAAAACCCCAACCAAACAGCCTGTTTAGCTTACCTTTTCAACTAGATAGGACATAATGAAAAGAAAGTCCTCTTCATACTCTCAGTTCCCAAGAAAAACTGTTGCTAGAAAAATGTTTGAATTCAAAATCCCTTGAAACCCAAGCAATGCTGCAATAAATTTAGTATAAAGAAGACACAAATTATAGGAAAGAATATGCTGTATTTTACAGACATGCAGGTTCTATTAAAATGTGTGACATTTCACATTGGAAAACAATACACCCATAGTAATAACCTATGAGAAAACACCACTGCTAAGGGCTTGCAGAATCCTGGAGGAGGCAAAATTTTCTGCGGATATTGATAGAAGAGTCCTGTACTGACTAAAACGGATGAGGGATCACATATGCCAAATGAGAATCTGAAAGTAAAATGAGAAAACTGGGCTAAGATTAAATCAGAGCCAGACAAATTTGGAATACCATGATGCCTCTAGCAAGTCTGGAGTACAACCTTGTTTACATAGAATGGAAAAAGCATAAACACCCACAAGGCTCTTTCAAAATAGCAGCTAAGTACTACTTCTAAATGGTTCCCCATATGAAGTCAGGATGGGGCACAGACAGAGAAAGAGAAAAGATTATGGTTCTAATTAAAATATCGTGTCCAGACCTGTGGAATTTAAACTGGAAATGAGACACAGGTATAGAAAAATCAAGCCTGACATTTAGTGATATCTGTGATGCAGCTGATTATCAGTCTGTGCACGTGATATAGCCAAGTACACCTGAGTTGATTTGAGGGTGGCACAGGACATCCACAGGAGGTGATCAGCAGGGGTGGGGAAATGATTTGGCTGAAGACAACGGACACACTTGGAACAGAGTGAGTCCGTGGACTGCTGGCCACCTTCACAATTCACAACCTGAGCAGGTTGTGCAGAAGCCCTCCTGAAGGAAATTTTAGGTTATTCTGGAGACTCCTTCTGAGTGTGTCACCCAGCCTGGAGAATGACTGAGACTACCAGAGACTAGTCAGAGACTACCTTCAGTGGTCCCTGCTGCAAATCTGGTCAGTTTGAACAGCGATAAAATATTTGTCAAAAGTATTCTGAAACTGTTTGCTGATACAGAAATGATCACATAGGAGAGTCTTTTGTACAGGGGCAGTTAAAATTATTTTTGCTTGTGGTTCAGATTGACTATATTGAGGGATATCAATAAGGAAGAAATATGCTTGTGTTGAGGTCTTTATACAGAATAACAATCAGCTAGAGTACAAGAACTGAGCCAAGAAATGCTATGGGAAGTATCTCTGGTCCAACCGAGGACAGCCCTGAAGGGGGCCTTACAGCAGAGGCTCCTGTTGCCATCCATGCAGTTGTTGGTCATCTTGTTCAGGATATTTCATTTCTCATATGAGCATTATGCTGTGTCCAAATCCCAATAAAGTTTTAAGTAGAAAAATAACACAGTCCAGAGTCTGTGTAATAAGACCGTTCCATACTTTGGACTGTGGATTTCGGAGCGTAATGGCCTACATTTCTAACACATTAGCAGCCGTGGTTTGGACTGACAACTGGAGATACTTGAAAGGAGGTTATTTTATAGGAATGGGCATTTTTCACTTTTGAAAAGAAAGCCTCTTCAACATGACAAATTGGTGACAAAGAATACAGTAACTGCTGTAGAGTACGTAGAGTCCTTTGGCATATACAAGTAGAAAAACCTTAAGAACACATTGAGGTCAGCCTATCTACCGGCAGGAATCTAAAGTGGGGAATTTATAGCATTACCATGTAATAGCAAAAAATGTTATAATAATGCTTTTAGACAGGCATGCTGGAACAAGGTATAAACAACAAAAATAACCAAGTTGCATCACAGACACATAAGACTTCACTATAAATGCGTGATAAATTCAAGGTGACACAGCTTGAAGATAAATACAGAGCTGGTAAAGTTCTATTAGGAGAAAGTACACAGTAGAATTCTTTGTCCTTTTACAAAGCTGAACAGGCAAATGGAGAGCCAATATATCTCTTTCTTGCATAATAGGTACACCTATCAGTAAAATACCCAAATACCATCAACAAGCAATACAGCAAGTAAAGAGGAGAGAAAAACAGGAAAAAGAGAGAAACAGTGGACAAAAACCATCCTGAGGGTGTTAAACAAGAAAAGCACTCTCTAGGAGCATATATGTACTAAACAACCTGGTTCCTGGAGAAAAGGTCAAAATAAATTTGGGTATCTCCCACACTTAGAACAAAGCACAGTGCAGCAAAGATAGGATGTAAGAGCATGTGTCAAAACCGAGTTCTGGGATCCCAGTTTGTCACTGAGCTGCCATTTAAGCTCAGGTGATTTCATTTCACTTGTATTTCTTTCTCCTCTTCCCTTTTCTCTATCCCATCTTCAGAGAATCACAGATTAAGCTGAGTTGAAAAAGACCCATCAGGATCATCAAGTCCATCTCTTGGCCCTGCACAACACCATCCCCAAGAATCACACCATGTGCCCAGGACTATTGTCCAAACATTTCTTGAGCTCTGTCAGGCTTGGTACTGTGACTATTTCCCTGAGGAGCCTGTTCCAGTGCTCAACCACCCTCTGGGGGAAGAATCTTTTCCTGACATCCAGCCTAAATGTCTCCTGATGCAATTTCAGCCTATTCAGTGTCCTCTTCTCCAGGCTGAACAGAACAAGTGACCTCAGCCACTCCTCACATGGCTTCCCTTCAAGGCCCTTCTCCACCTTTTTTGCCCTCCTTTGCTTAATGTCTTTCTTATACTATGGCACCCAGAACTGCCCCCAGCACTCAAAGTGAGGCTGCCTCAGTGCAGAGCAGAGCAGGACAATCCCCTCCCTTGCCCAGCTGGTGATGCTGTGCCTGATGCCCCCCAAGACATGGATGGCCCTCCTGGCTGCCAGGGCACAATGACTCATGTTCACCTTACCACAGACCAGGACCCCCAGGTCCCTTTCTGTGTCACTGTTCTCCATCATTTCATTCCCCAGGCTGTAATCAGGGTTGCCCCATTCCTGATGCAGAATCCAGCACTTTCCCCTGTTAAACTTCATATGGTTGGTGATTGCCGAGCCCTCTAATCTGTTCAGATCTCTCTGCAAGGCCTCTAATCCCTTGACGGAGTCAATATCTCCTCCCAGTTTTGTATCATCACAAACTTACTTAGTATTCATGCCAGTTCCATGTCCAAGTGGTTTATGAACTTTCTGAAGAGCACAGGGCTGAGGATGGAGCCCTGGGGAACCCCACCAGTGACAGGTCTCCAGTCTGATGTGACCCCATTCACTCTAACCCTTTGCACCTGAGCCATGAGCCAGCTGCTCATCCATCCCATGATGTGTTTATCCGGCTGTGTGCTGGACATTTCATCCAGAAGGATCCTGAGAGAGACAGTATCAAAAATTTTACTGAAATCCAAAAAATTTACTGAAATCCAAAAAGATTACATCCACCAGTTTCCCTTGATCAACTACATGGTTTACCTTGTCATAAAAGGAAATCAGGTTTGACAAGGACTTTCCTCTCAGGAAGCCGTGCTGGCCCAGTGACTGTGCTGTCCTTCAGATGTTTTTCAATACCTCCCACAATAATTTTCTCCATAACTTTAGCAGGCAGTGAAGAGAGTCTGACAGGTCTATAGTTTCTGGGCTCCACTTTATCACCCTTCTTGAAAATCAGGACAACCTTCGGCAGCATCCAATTAGCTGGGACATCTCTGGATTTCCAAGACCGCTCAAAATTCATCAGGAGAAGTTTTGTGATGACATCAGCCAGCTCTTTGAGGATTCTTGGATGAATCCCATCAGGCCCCACAGATTTGCAGGGATCCAGCTGGANCATCAGGCCCCACAGATTTGCAGGGATCCAGCTGGAGCAGCAGATCCTGCACAATTTCAGGGTCAGCTGGGAGCTTATCTTTCCCAGTCATGGTCCTCCAGCTCAGGGCACTGAGACCCCCTTGGTCCCTCATCCGTGTTAAAGACAGAGGCAAAGAATGCATTAAATACCTCTGCCTTGTCCCAGTCACCTGTTTGTGAGGTGTCTTTCCTCATCCTGTAACAGGCTGAT
>VZRV01010555.1:0-70608 GCA_013398115.1 Falcunculus frontatus
TATATATATATATATAAAAGCTTGTTAAATCAATTAGTTGTGACAGATGATATTTAAATACTTAGCTGTCATAGATTTCTACGGGATATTAGTCTTTTTTTCTTCACTGTAACTTTCTTCTCACACGAAAAACATAGAAATTCATTTTCTCAAAAGCATTATTTAATTAGGAGGGGAAAAAAAGAATGATTACAGCATTTCTTGATGTGAAAAAAGGAAAAAATTGAATCTATAATGCATGTGTCTCCAGGTCTGAGGTTCAGACCTTACATTAATATAATACTTTTTAGCAGTCTACAAAATAGCTCATTAATGATCAGTGGCTCCTGTGTTAACTACTTCCTGGGACAGAAAGACTGGGTATGCATTAATTTATTAACCTGTGTGAAGATTCCTTACAGCTAGTAGTTCCTTCGTTGGATCTCATCTTGGAATCATGTACAAGGTACTACACTCAGAAAAGAAAAGAAGTGGTGGCTCATTTTCTAGTGTACTTGATTCATCTTTCTTTTGAATGTGAACTTTGATGAAGAGACTAAAATGATAGTATCTTCATGGAATAAAAAGCTTTCACCTAACTTGTGTGCTAATGGTGCAACCTTAAAAAGAAGCTTTTAAATTAAATGAATCATGTAATCCAAAAAGGTAGATAATAAGAATTTTGGTTCCATTTTTAACATTCTTGATTTCAGTCATAATTAAAGGGGCATAGATAACAAAATAATTTAAAACATACAATATCCATAGTGGGGTTTTTTTTTAAGTCAAGTGGACCCAAACCAAATCCACAAAGCAATACTCATATCATTTCTCGGACAAAAAATTTTGGAATTTTAGGTCACTGTATGATGATTCTACACTGAATACTACTGTATTAACAGGTCAGAAGTTCTTTCATACCTAAAAGGAGATCTTTTCATGAACAGAATCTTTTCTATATATTGAACATTTTAACATGGACTAGAACCTAATTGTCCAGACCATAGTGATAGCATTTTAAAAGTTTATAGGATAATAAAAATATACGCATATAGAATACATTTCTAGATGAGAATTTCATGCTAAATAATCACTTTCTTTTCACTTATCTTATATTTCATCAGCCTTGGTGGGTTGAGATATCACATACTAAATTTTTATGCTACTATTGCAAAATTTTGAAAAAACCCACCAAATTGGCCAGTTGATCAGATTCTTCATAGGCTGTCATTGGTAAAGACAGTTCCAGTGAAAAACACTACAAACTGTTAAAAAAATGGCAGGAAATAGGCAATTTATTAACTTTGTTAATCAGGAGGAAAATAAACGTTAACTGACTATTGCCATGCATTGGAGTCTAGAGAGGAAACAAAAAGACAAACAAAAAGGCCAAACAGCTCCTTAATATTCTTTCTAAAGCTGCTAGAATAAATTTTTTTGGTTGTTTACATGCAGACTGCAATATGGGCCTCATTGAAAACAGTGTTGCACTCAAGATTCTCAGTTATAACATCTGTCTGACCATCATACTTGCTGAGATACTCTATATGTGCAGTCTTATCTGTTTCCTTTGTTCTGCAATGAACACAGAGCAACTGCAATATATTCCTTTCTTATTGCACCATATCCTTATTACCCTATAAATCAGCACATGCCTTCCTCTAAAAGATCTGGGGGCAAAAAAAATGCCTCAAATCATTTCCCACAAGATAATTCCACTGACTATAGCAATATTCAGTGTGGTCCATATTATTTGGTCAAAATTTTAAGTTATGGGTAAGGTGAGGAGCACTATCATCTAATGACCATGTCTTGAGTTCAGGAGTTTCTGTAGTTAAGACACTGCACATCTTTTAATAAATCACATGGGACTTAAATACAGGCGTTCATTTTTTCCTTTGCAAACTACAGCCCATGTTCCATTCCCAAGGAAGATACAAGAATTAATATTTACAGAGAGATTCCTGTGTATCAGATCCCATTTTGGTAACAAATGGCAAGCACACCATTCAATTTTTTTAAAGTGTTTCGTGTTTCTCTTCACAACTTAAAAATCAATACTTTTTTTTTTTTTTTTAATTACAGGTTGAAGACAAATGAAAGTCTCTGGTGTACTGTGGATGTAAGACATACAGAATTTAAACACGTGCTGTGAAGCCATCAGAAAATAGAATCTTTCCTCCCAATAGCTCTCTATTATTCTAATACACATTTCAGGTCACAACTGGTTGAGGCTCTGGAAGTATTTTCAGGTTGCAAGTAATATAGGGCTGATAATATCAGATTCTAATAAATAAACCATTGACATTTTTAGTGCAAGTTCCAGTGATAAAAAGAGCTACCATTACATAATAAACACCTCTGGTTTTATTGCAACTCTGGGAGCTATTGCTACATTGTAACATATACTAAATAGAAGTTTTATTTCTGTTATGCCAAATAAATGAAGTGAAACAACAAGGAAGTGTTTTAAATGAAGTGTATTATAGGGATAAAAAATACAGAAGATTAACTAAGAAGAAAAATCAGTACGACATTTTCTATGTAAAGTCAATTCATTCAGAAACAGAATAGAAACATCAGAGGCGCTGACTGTGTAAAACTCAAAGGTATTTTCTGTTCCCCAGAATATAATCTTTCTACTTCCTTCCCAAGGAAAACAAATAAACAAAACCCTCTGTTATGACACTGTACTAAAACAACATTTGAATTGACTAGAGTACCATAAATAATCTAACATCACTTGCAACAAAGCAGTTGATGCAGCTGTGTCTGTCACAACTGCCATTAATTTTGACAGGATTTCTACAAACAGATTGCTCACTGTGTTGAGGTTCTAGTGTTGGTAAACTGCAACTTGTTCATTTTAATTATATTTTTTCTAATTATGTTTTTTCCATGTTTCTCAATCCTATTTCTCCATTTTCTTTTGCAATACCAGTTTCTATGGAAACTGCAATGACAAGCACACGAATGGAGTTTAATGATGTCAACTAGTGCTGCCTGAAATCATTGTATGTAGTAGATTAAAATGTATGTTATGATATGTTCAGTATTTTTCTTTGTTAGAAAATATCAATCCCTGCATCTTTGAGTTAACCTAAATGATGTTCTGTATATATAGCCGACAACATTCCGTATTATCACATGCTGTAAACTGCAGATATCTGTTACTGGACAGTCGAAGCCCATGTGTTGGTAAATGCCTTAATGCTACATTATGCTGCAGCTGCTGCAGAAACAGCTTTGCAACACTCTGTCGCTTCTGGAAGAGCTTCCTGTGCAATAACATTTTTCCTTCTCAAATCTGATGTTACAGAGGTGTTACTCCCATCACTGATGGGCTCAGCCTTGACCAGTGTGGGTCCTTCTTGGAGCCATCTGGCACTAGCTCTGCCAGACATGGAGGAAGCTTCTGGCAGCTCCTCACAGAAGCCACTCCTGTAATCCCCTCCCGCTACAGAACCTTGCCACACCACCCCAATACACGAGGATAAATGAAAATCACAGCTTATTCCAGAAAGTGTTTTCTTGATCTAGATAGATGTGAAGCATTGTGCAATGTTCAAAAGTGTTAAAGCCAATAAATGATAAATAAAATTAAAAGGTTAATAAGGGCATTGATAAATAAGATGAAACTTTGTAACTTCGTTTATTTTTATTACATACATAATGAGCATACAAAGAAACCGTTAAAATAATATATGGAATTTTATATTATTGAGATATTTGTGGGCTTGCTTTTTCAGGATTTCTAGCCTCCTGGGTATATTTAGACATGTTTTCCATCTGTTTTTAAATGGCAATAATCCAGTTTCACATTTGTTGTCAAAAACATTCTCTCATAATCCCCCAAATCCTTAGTTATTTTTTATCTTTGGAAAGAAATATAGGGGAAAAAAAAATAAGAAAGAAAGAAAGAACAAACAGGAGTGAGATAAAAAACCCATGGAGAATAAAAGAAGAGATCTTCTGGGCTGCTATGTTTAGGAAATTTGTGTTAGAAGATTTCACTCATCTATTAGCAGAACTTTTGTCGTAATTTCAGCCAAAAAAACTTCTACCAAATTTGTATGAATATTTTTTCTGTCCCAACTTTAGTCCTCCAATTTAAATATTTGTTTACTTTGCTTGTTTTGCTTCATATATTTAAAGGGAATAAACTATATTAATTTCAACTTTTCATTTAGCAAAATTAATTGAGTCAGAAACTTTTATTATATTTATTTTAATGAATAGAAATATGTTGTCTAATAATCTTAAAATGCTGTCTTTGCATTTGCTTGATTAGAATTCTACTTGATCGCACTTTTCCAGAGCTGTGCACAGTATTCCACAGTGGCTTTACAATGTCTTGCAAAATGATACTGATACTTTCCTGTATCTTGGCCATGAATGTAAGCTCTTTCCATACTTTCTGCCGTTTTCTTTCTTTTCTGTACAGTGATCAATAACTTCCACATATTTCTTCCTTGCTATCCTTTTCAATTGGAAAAGGACAATGGAATGCTGTGATTGTAGTGTTTGGTCTTCCTATACACCACTGATACCATCAGATATTACAAAGGGTTATTTTCTATACGGTCAATACGGATGGTAAGATTTCATCCTCATCAGCTTTAGGATACAAATTTTAATACCTGTACACTGTTATAACAAAAACTAAATAAATATGCACATATATTTAATGTTTTTCATGCTTCAACTTTCCCAGAGTGATGTAGCTGAGTATATGCCCTTTCCCAAGACTGTGTTTTAAACTGTCTTTATCCTGTTTGTTTGCATAATTCTACAAGCTAAGACATATGGCGGGAGAGAAACAATTCTGAGAGGTAAAAAAAAAATTATGTTTACCTTTCAAAATTCTGTATTAGGCCCCTATTTGCTTTTATATTAAAAACTCCTAGTAGGCATACATCATGGAAAAAGTTCACAACCTCCTTTTCTCCTTTAAAATTCTCTTGAAATCCTTTTCATTTGGGAAGTGATCCCAGTTGGTCACTCAATCACTGAAAAGGACAGCTTTATAAAGACAAATATTTTACAGAAATAATATGAAATAGAATATCCTTCACATAAATTTTATAAATATAAGAACTTAATAATAAAATTATTTTTATTTGATCAATTACTTATTAAATAATTTCAAGAATAACAACAAAAAACTTAAGTTTCCATGTATATTTATCATCATTATATCTATTCTGTAGAATAATGTATGAAGAATTAGACAAACACATCCAATAAGATTTGAACTGAATGATTGTACAAGACTAGTATATGTTACAGTTAAATTTGTCTAATAAATGCTGTCTACTAAAGAAAGCTTTTCTTGAGACTGTAGTTTGAGATCAAGTGTTACACAAGGAGCAGCAAAAAATAGCATGACATTATGTTGAAAGTGGCCACTGTTTCTGAGGGAGAAAATGTCCCATTAGAAGCTTAGTAAATACAGGAAAATGAGAGCAATATATTTTTTTTTACAGAATCAGTTTGTAAAGGGGTCATCAAACAATAATTGTCTGCCCTCATCTTGTGGACACGTGTAATAACTCCTAAATCTACAAAAGGATCTGATTAACAGGGATGCTGACTGAGCACAGTCCTCCTTGCTAAAAACAGCATAAGAAACTTTGAATGTTCTAGCAACTGCTGTTGATATGGGAGTTAGCACAACTTGCTTTCCACTTTGAGTGACTTCTTAGGCAAGCTTTCAAAATATACTTGCAAGAGACTTTTGTTCATGAACTACTGTTCTCGTCTTCTCATGGAGTGAAAAAGCAGATCAACAAGTATATAACAGCAACAGAGCAAAATAATACAAAATAAGACTGAAAAAACTTTTGAAATGCTGAAATTGTCTTGCTCAAAATTAGTTTGATATTCAGTGCTGCTGAGAAAGAACTAAGGGGTAGATTCCTAAGTCTTTCCAAAAGTACCATGTGTCATTTCATATCCCTCATGATCAAAAAGAAAAAAAGCTGTGTGTACCCTTAGACAAAATCACCATAATGGGACAAGTGCACGTTCAGTTGCAGATGTATCTCAAAAGGAAAAAAAAATAAACAAGAATTAAAAAAGGGCTTTTGAAATACTGTATCAGAAGCACAGAAGTATTTATTGCTTTTCCTTTGTGCATTACATGACTATTTAATTCAGGAAAAAATGCAGCAGATCTTTGGATGAACATGAGTACAATTGTGTCCTTTAATACTGTATACTGTAATCCAACATAAGAGAAAAATCAGAATGTACATCTCATTACTACAAAAAATTACTCTTACATTCAGAGGATGCTTCCTACATACAGGAAAAAATAACTAGGAGACATTCTGTGTCTAGAAGTCCTATCTTGCAAGAATGGACATCAAAAAAATGATTTCTGAATGACCTGCAGTCTGTATTCCATTGCTCATAGGCTACAATATATTTTACGACAGGCCACAGGTGGAGATGAAGAAACTGAAAACAACACAGGTCAAAATGAATTTGTCATTAACTGGTGTTTTCAAAGGCTCCAGGTGCAGGTTTCTTACAGAGATGAGGAGGATTGGTGGCTTCCTATTTGCACCATGAATTGTGTGCTCCCTATCTCAGTATTACAGGAGGCAGCTGTGTCACCGGTAAAAAGTCTTCCTGTCTCTGAATGAAACCAAAAGAGAATTTTCTTTGAACCACTCAAATGATCAAAATCTGAATGCACCTCCATATCTACAAGAAAAACTCCAGGTTAGAACTAAACAAAGAAACAAAACCCAGCTATAACAGTCACCTTGTTCCTACTTTGGGAGATAGGAGCATGTGGTGGTTTTTCACCCTACGAGAGTGATTAGCTCTCATCTAAACCTAACTTAGTAAATGGAACAGACATATCGCACATGGAGACTTCTCAAATCATTTCACTTTCCGATGACATTTTAAGAAGGATAAAAGAGGTCCAGGGGAAATACTGCTTATTGATATTAATATATCAGCTATCTGACCATATCTCTCACATACAGCCCTAACGGGTCTTTTTACAGTGGTAAATAAATTCAGGTGTGGATCTCTACAGACGGGAAAGAAAGTGTTAATTTCTGCTTTCTGTGGGTTTGTGGGCCTGCAGCTGAACAGAGGGATGCTGGGGATTGGGATTCAGCTGGAAGCCAAAGATTTTAGCAAGATTATATTAAGACAGAGTTGACAAACTTGAAAACCTATCTTACTGTTCTAAATTTGAAAAACAGGTTTTGGCAAGTCAGACTAGATGAGGAATCATCCAAACTGTACACTTCAGTACACCCTGGGGCAGATATATGTTCTCCCATCTGCCTTTTGAAATAAATGAAGAATTGAAACTCCTGATGCATTAAAAAAAAGATCAATGAAACATTTTGAAAATTTGAGATTGTCACATAATTGCCAATGACATGCTTATATCAAAGGCAAATTGGGCTGATTACCATGAGATGCCAAAAAAGCTTAAGTCAAGACCCTAAGGATAAAATATCACTTTCAATTCTATTGATCCAATTTTTGCTAAAAAAATTATATAAAAAGAAGGCACCCACATGAAAGAAAGAAAATCTGCTTGCAGAAATGTTTGAACCACCAACTAATGGATAATACTGTAGGCATCACACATAAACACTGGAATCACAGACTAATTATGGAGTATATCAGGTGTATGAAAATTTCTACTTGAGAATGTAACTACACAAACTACACAAACTACATTAGATGAACACAACAAAGTGCTAAATCAGAGATTGCTCTGGCATTCTCCTTTACTCTGCTTCTATGATCCCAAGAAGCCAGTGGCAATTCAAGCAGATGTGCTGTATTTTCAAATGTTTATCAATATTACAGACACAAATATTACGTTTGCTTCATGAACAGATGAGTTTATGAGTTCTGATAGAAAAAGAAGATTATGAAGAGACTACTTATCACTGCTCTCATTGTAGGAAATTTTATTAGCTAATTCTAAGCTGATCTGGATCACAGGTAACCCAAAGACGTTTTATTTGAACCTCTCAAAAGTTGGTTCCAAATTCAGATACTGGTGTATTTATTGTGGACAAAAAAAAATACACTACAAGGAACTACTAAATCAAACCGTGAAAATATGTCAGGTGTGTATTCATTATACACTTAGTAAATTTTTTAAAACAAGCTGAAGTACACATGGAAGTATTCTGTGATGTAAAATTGTATCGGTGATCTCATAGCAGAGAAGAAAATACAGATGTCTATGCAAACTACAACAACAGTTTAACAGCTTGAACTTTCAAAGATATAATTTATTACAATTTGACAATGATTTCTAACAGAAATTGGTACAAAATGTTATATGATTTTTATGGGGCACATCATAGTACTTACAGAATGAAAGCTCAAGCCAGGAAAATAATATATTGGCTAGGTATGATTTACATTCAGCTGAGCTTACATGTTCATATTCTATGTCAGGAACAGGGGCCAGAGTTCAATGCGTATTTCAAAATATGCACAAGGATTCATTTCCATGGCATAAGGTTACTTCAGGGTGTGTCAAAGGACACTATGTCACCTCAAAGCAGCATGGTCAAGTTAGGATCAAATAAAGGTTTGTGATTCTTGTTGGCTTGGGGAGGTTTAGAGGGAAAGGACAGGACATAAATTTGGATATAAAAAAAGAATAATTGTAGGCAGTTATGATGAATTCTAAAGGATGGGTACTTCTAAGAATGCAGAAGCTCTTTTCATGTCACCACAATACCCATATGCCTTTCATATTATAGTTGGCAGTCTGAGCAGCAGATTCTACCTCCTCTGCAAAACGGTCCTTACAAGGTCTGTCACATAAACAGCTGATATAAGACAACAGTTTATGGTATATAGAAAGTCAGGAGACAAACACATTAAAACAATGAATAATTATACAAATAATGTAATTTGTTCAAGATTAGGAATATTACAACATTATTTCCTAAATTTAGCCTTCTATATTCAGCTTAAATTGAGATCGTTTTTCAAAACAACAGACTTCACAAGCTAAAGGCTGGTACACTTTCCCATCTCAATCAACTGTTTCTTTCCTAAGAGGTTTCTTAGCATAGATGGAGCTTATTCTCATTACTGTCTTCTCAGTAAATACTGCAAGAGAAATATCGTAGTTCCTCCAAATATCAGAATTACTGGTTGGAGTATAGTGTTTTTATTCTTGTTCATCTCTGGTTTTAAATTAATATTGTACCACAGAATTAGGTTACATTTTCAGATGATGCTATTTCAAATACCTAATGCTGTTCACTACAGAAATTGTTTTATCCTATTTCAGCTCCATAAAGGATGGATTATTGATTAAAACAAGATTTAAATTTCTTTTTAATATTGATTGATTAAAAAGGATTACTGATTTAAAAAGTGCATATATTTAATTAACTTATTTTAACAAGCTAACTTTGAATATCTAGATTAATTCTGATATCTTACCTTAAGTCAAAGAGACAAAATTGCTACAAATAATTAGCTTGCAATGAAGCAATAACTAGGTGGATTTGATGGTGTTTAAATTTATCACAATAAGAAATCTAAGTTTAAGAGTTACAATTTTTTTCATATTAAAATTAACAGATTAAATAACATTATACTTTACTATTGACAAATACAATACAAAGAAAAAGGTAGTACTTTGGGTTATGAGTAAGAATGTTTTTCCTATTTGTTTAAGTAAAATTTTTAAAAGAAAAAGAATACTACATTTCATATTTAGTTATCATCCTAAGAAATTTATTAGGTTAAAAATTACACAATACTTTGAAAACTAGTGAATCTTAAAAAAAAAATTAAGTGTGCATATCCTTGTAGCACACTGAAAAGAATTAAATGATGTTGTGGAAAATGTAGTACTGAGGTAAAGTAACATATACAGATTAATCTTTAATTAACTTCATGATATCTACTTTCAAAATTATTAACTAAACTTGTTTTCAATTAATTTTAAATATATCACATTGTATCCTTTTCTGATTTTCACACCCTATTATGGCAGTGAAATTGATGCGAAAACTTCAGCTAAGTCACAAGTATAATTTCGACCTGTGGTATTTCCAAAGAGTACAAACATGCAGCATTGTGGTGAGTTACCCTCATCTGGCTGTCAGATGCCCCCTAAGCCACTTTCTCACTCCCTCGTCTCATCAGTAAGAGGGGAGAAAACAGGTGAAAAGTCTCAGAGAGAAAACAAGGCAAAATACTCGTTAATTACCATCACAGGCAAAAGATGCTTGAGTGGAAGTAGAAGTGGTGTAGGATGGTGAGAAACAAAGACAGAAATAAAAACATCTTTCCCCTACCCTCCCCTTCTTCCCAGGGTCAGCTTCACTTCTTTCTTCCTACCACTTCTATCACCTCCCTGCCTGAAACAGTGGAGGGAAGTTAGGAATGGAGGTTACAGTTAGTTCATAACACTTTGTTTCTGCTGCTCCTTCTTCCTTCTCACATTTCCCTTGTTTCAGGGTAAAGTCCCTCCCATGTGATGAAGTCTTTCACAAATTCCTCCTGTGTGGATCCTTCCCCTGTGCTCGGGTTCCCCAGCAACTGCTCCAGCATGGCTCCTTTCCATGTCCTTCAGAAACAGATGTTTCCAGTGTAGGTTCCCACAAGTTGTAGTTCCTGGCAGAAAACCTGCTCCTGCATGGGCTCCTCTCCACAGCCCAAGGATCCTGCCAGTAGCCTGCTGTGGTGTGGGCTCTTCTTTTTCCAGGGCATATCCACCTGCTCCGGGGGGGTTCTTCCACAGGCTACAGGGAAATGTTTGATTTGCACCTGGAGCACTGCCTCTCCCTCCTCCTTCCCTGACCACAGTGTCTGCAGAGCTGTTTATCTCGCTGCGGTATAGTGATTTTTACCCTTTCCTAAATATGTTATCACAGAGGCACCACGAGCATTCCTAACGGGCTCAGCTTTGATCAGCAGTGGTTCTGTTGAAGAGCCTGCTGGAACTGGCAAAATAAACTGCACAAAGAGAAAAAAACTGACAAAAAATAAAACAAAACAAAATAAAATAAAAAAACACCCCACCATTTTCCTGTGTGTTGCACCTCATGGCCTCCTCCTGTGTAATACCAGAGGCAGTATCTTTTAAAAGATCTTTCAACTTTTGTGTTGTAAGATGTCTGAAATATATACTTTTAGTTCTAAAGGAACGTTACTAGAAATGTCTCCTTTTTAAATACTAGGTCAGTAATGTAACTGGGGAATTCCTAAGTGTAACATTGCCTGATCTTTCTTTTAGAAAATTGAAATAAAAGAACATATATTTTCCAGATATCTTTATTTCCTTTCGAACTAAAAATATTCTTATATATAGTAGAATACTGTGAAAGGGAAATTAATCAAAATAAAATAGTGGTCAAGACTACTAGGCATCCTCTCCACTGGCACAACAGATCACTCTCTGAGAGATCCAGAGGCATTTGTAAAGTTGTCAACAGAACTGACAGCGAAGCCTGAGAGAGCAGAAGCCACTGATAGAGAATTAAATTCCACACTTGTCATTTTTGGCACTTGGAACCTAATGCAAGAAAAAAGAAAGAGAGGAGTGGTATGGCATAATCAGCAGAATGCTCCTATCGAGACCATTGCAAAAAATGTGACTACCCTTCAATTAATATAGGCTCTTTTCAAAAGTTATATTAAATCTTAGAATCATAGAAGAGCCTAGGTTGGAAAGGACCTTAAAGATCAACTAGTTCCAACTCCCCCATTTGTTATATCTATCTATCTATCTATCTATCTATCTATCTATCTATCTATCTATCTATCTATCTATCTATCTATCTATAGATATCTGTCTGTCTGTACTGTGGCTGCAATAGTATTTCAAGCTGAGCAGAGTATTGTTCCTAAGAGTTCCTAATAAATTAGGAACTAATTTTTTAATTTAGTAAACTGTATCTCTATGGCTGAACTAACCTCTTACTCTGGAAATGCAAGGATGAAAAAACTTAGCTTTCCTTTTCTCCAAAATACACTTCTTTATATTCTTTTTTCCTTTGAAAACCATCATTTATCTTAGTCAAATGACAATGAAATTCTTGCAGAGATGCTAGACAACTTGATTTAGATACAGAATCATTGATTTTAATTTCTATTATATGATCCGAAAAACAATAAGCTTAATGATAAACTATGGATATTGAAGAGTGTGATTGCACTTATCATTTAAACTATGACTACACCTACACTATGGGAAAATTTTCACTTAGTGATAAAGTATCTGACACAGTAGTGGTCTTAGCTTTCTGAACAAATTCTGAGCCCAGTTGGTATACAATAAATAATTTATAAAATGGTAATAGAAAATAAAGAAGGGAAAAAAGTGTTGGAAAAATCCAAAAATACTGTAAAATGGAATTAGAATAATTATGTGAGTATGCAGAAGAAAGACAAAGCAGTGAAATGCTGTATGACTGTGCTTTTCCTAGTTGACAGGTTCGCTTTTGTCTGAAGATAGTCAGAGTTTCGTTACTTTCATCTGAATGCTAATATTTCTCCACAAGTTTCTAAAAGTGATCCAGAATAAAATCGCTATAATACTCTTCTTGGCGGTAAACTGGTTGAATGCTTGACTGACACCCCGTGATTAAATATAATTTATATAATCACAAATATGATGTTTCAACTGAAAATAATAAATTAATTGAGAAGCAGACAATTGATGTGGGTTTTATTAGCTCAGTAATCTTTGTCTCCAAAGTATAAATCACATGAAGAGAAGTTAGAATCAAAGCCAATCAATCAAGCTGTTACAAGAAATAAGGAAAGGAAGCCTTACACATAATTCACTATTCTGTTATTCTAGTTTTATACTAATGGAATCTACTGACTTTTTTCCTTGTAGACATTTCAAAACTGCCTTAATTTATTATCTATTCCAGTAGACGAAGCATCATAAACTGCAATCACAAGCAGTTTCCCAGAATATCCATTCCCTGGCATACATAAGAACCTAATGTGTTAAGAGGTTTTAATAGCAACTTGCTCAGCTTCTGTGTTTAAAAGGCAATGCAAAGCCACAAATTCCAGCACAATGTAAGTTCAAAATTGGTTCCCTGTGCATTATTTTTATCAATTTTAAACCAAACATGAGATTAAAATTTCACTTGCTTATCTTTTATATTCTTTATTATCCAGAAAAAAAAATCACAGTTTTCATAAAAGGTTTGGGTTACATCTGAATTACTGTTGGGACATTGCTTGTATATGAAAGGCACTCATCCTACCAAGATGTTTTGCATCCAGTCCTAGATTTGTTGCTTTCCTCACATGCACATGTGTTGTACCACCAGCTAGCTTCAGCAAGGCTCCTTCTGGTTCACTTCAGTTTAGCCAAAAGAGAATGATTCTGTGTTCCTGCAAAATGTCAACTTCAGTACTTAATCCCTGGAAATGCAGGTAATGAAACTGTGTATTTTACAAAGGTCCTAAAATGCCTGTGTATATTAAGAGTTTTATTTATGATGTGCTCATTCTCAGCATGTCTCATCGGTCAGCTGTCAGCGAGGTAGATTGTTAAGTATCTCCGAATAAAACTATATAAATCTCTCTTGATCTGCTAGAAGACACCTGCACTCCTATTTGCCATTCCTTAAGTTAAACACAAATTTTATGCAGAGTCTTTTCCACTACTTTTCATCAAGAAATGAGTTCAGATTATTGCTATAAAAAGTTACTCAGTGGGTAAATTCATTGTAGTTAAGCAAAGGATTGTATTAATTCTGTGAAAAGTATTAATTAGGCTTATTATAGTTTAAATTGAAGATAAGAAAATATGAAACAGTTCAGTCTTTTTGGAGCTGCAAAACTGATTCCACATGGAAACATAAATTAAAGTCGCATATTTAAGTTTATTCTGATACTTACCATAATTCATTTTATGGGTACAAGAACCTCACTGTTCAGAAGGTGTAATGAGCATAGAGATGGTGTATTCCCTTGATTTCCTTTTTTTTACTTCTTACCTTGGGGAAGTCATATCATAGATAAATTCCCAAACCAAGAAGATGTGGCGATGTGCATCTGTCTCCTGAACCCAACCCACCACCAGATCCCATCCTTCCTTTGTTTTTTCTCAGGCTTCCATAGGATCTTGGAGTTCCTGTTACCCCTGCACTTTGTGTGATGAGCTGGGTGGTATGGTAAGGTGGGAATGGCACTGACTGCACCAGGACAGCACTGGCTGCATTTCTATGGTGAAGAACAAGAGCAGGGGTAATCAGCCATTCCATGACAATGTTGGAACATTCCACACCTGAACCCTAACCCAAGTGTCATGGTATCATTTTTGATGGATTTTTTTTTTTTTAAACAGTTTCATTTGGTACTTGAAACAATTTCCAATTGCTTTGGAAGCTTCAGCAAGTTCAGACCTGAGTCTGGAAAATTAATATATGATTAAAGCCATCATCTTGAGATCCTATAAACAGTGGTCTTAAGTGAGACCCTTTGAGCTCTTCTAGGCCACAGTGAGCTGCTCCAGCACTTTTCTCTGAGTGAGATACCTCTTGGAACTCTTTGGAGAGTTTGTGATACTCAGAGCACTGTTGACTGACAGCAGGACCTGGGGTGATATCCTTATATCTCAAGGCTCAACTCTTCACCCACTTAGAAGAGCCAAAGCATTAGATGTGAGAATTTCTCTGACTCTCAAGTTCTATTTTTCACTGGAAATCCTTTGCACGTACTCCTTAATGCCTGTTCATGTGTATGTAAATGGATAAAATACCTTATATTATGTATATCATGAATATCACTATTTTGAATCTATTCTAGGCCACAGTACAATTGTAATAAATCCTATTTTACCACTTTGTAAATTAGTCAGTGATTAAGTGCTGTTCTAAGCCTTTATACATAAACTGTTGATCTAAAACTAAGATTGGACTCAGCTGCAGCTACATTCTGTCAGGAATTTAGAAAGCAAGGGGATCCACTCTGAACTTTGTGACTAAAGGGATGGTTTACCTCTTATACTTTTATGCCTTCCCCTCACCCTATAGTCTCCACATGAATCATTCTGAATTGATTCTAATTAAATGCTCCTGTGTATGTTTTATCCATGTATTAAGTAGTAGAGTAAACACTGACATCAAAATTTGTCACACTTCTTCAAATTCATATTAAACCAGCTTTTGCTGATACCCCTGCTGGTGATTCTTTCAACTACCCAAACCACTCATTTTGTGACAGAATATTTTAACACAGTCTTGTCTGTGTTATTTGGAAGTATTTTGCCTTAATGCTTCAGACTGCAAATGCACTACTGCATATGTTTGACATTTAAAATTAAATCTATGGTTTGCTTAATTGTTAACTCCTATTTGAAAGATACATTTTTTCATTACCCCTTTTTCTATAGTCTCAGTTGTTCCTTTTACAAGATAGGGAGCAATTTTTTAAGCAACTACTTGGATTATATGACCTTTAACTAGCTTGGGGATTTTCGACCTGTCTGACTTGAACAGCTCTTTGGAATTTCACTGGTGGAAACACACCTTTGCCTCATACTCCCTGATGTAAGAATACGTGGTGTGTTGACCTCGATGTTATGTGCCCACCAAGCTGCCCTTGCCTCAGCAGAAGTGGAGAAAATATGATAAAAAAGTTCCTGAGTTGAGATGAGGACAGGGAGATCATATAACAATTTCAATCACAAGCAAAAATTGGGACATTTTATTATTATTATTATTTTTATTATTATCATCATCATTATCATTATATCTTAAAATACCAATTAAAACTTAAAATTGGAAAAAAGAGTAGTGTAGTAAGAAATAATAACAAATCTACACTTTCTTCCAACCCTTCCTTCCTACTAGGTCAACTTCACTCCTGACCTCTCATACATCCTCCCTTCCAAGCAGCACAGAGGCATGGGAGTGGAAGTTAGGGTCAGTTCAAAACGAATGTGTTGTCTCTGCTACTCCTTCTTCCTCATGCTCTTCCCTGCTCCAGCATTGGGTCCCTCCTGTAGGATACAGTCCTCTTGACCTTCTCCAGCCTGGGCCCCTAATGGGTTCACAAGTCCTGCCAGAAAACTTGCTTATCTGTGGGCCACATCCTTTTTTGGGCATCCACTTTCTTTGGTGGGGGATCCTCCATGGGCCTCAGAATGGATACCTGCTCCACTGTGGACCTACAAAGGGTGCAGGGGGACAACGTGCATCGCTATGATCTTCGCCATGGGCTGCAGACAAATCTCAATTCCAGTGCCTGGAGCACATCTTCCACCTCTTACTTCACTGACCATGACGTATGCAGAGTTGCTTCTTACACATATTTTTACTCTCTCAGGTGCTCTTGTGAAGGGCTTTTTAGCCCTTCCTGAAAATCTTAGCCCAGTGGTCCTACCAGCATCGCTGACTAGTGGTGAGTCCTTCTTGGAGCCTGCTGGAACCGGCTGTGTCTGACATGTGGACAACTTCTCAGGTCTTGCCACCCTTGCAGCTCCCCCAATGGAAAAACCTTGCCACATAAACCCAGTACAGAGTATTGAACCATAGGTAATCTTGTGCTAAAATACAACCACATAAATTCACTCTGGATTTAACTATTTCTTAAGGACACATGCCATGGCACTCAATGACATGCAACACTTGTGTCTTTTGCCTTAAATTCTACTCATTTTTGTAGCATATTTCTGCAATATTAAAACTGATACACACCTCCCACTAACCACCCTGACTGTTCACAGTATAACAAATTTTACATCAAGGAGGGGGAAAAAAAAGTCACTAGAGATATACAAGAAATTATTTTAGTCATTGAGGTAAACCTCTCTTGGAGAAACATTTCATACAAGTTCAAGTTCAAACTTTAGCATCTCTTTCGGAAAAAAACAAATACGAACAAATCTGTCATTGGGTATCAGATTATCAGCTGTAACAACACTCTCTTATGAATCTTTGCTTCAGAGAAAGACTTTTATAGTTCCACCATACCTCGAACTGCTGTGAGGTAATTTGACAAGTGATTTCCAAACTGTCAAGACTTTTAACAGGAGTACTGTAGGAGCAGATGCAGTCATAATACTTTGCAGGAAATTTAAGTATTTTAAGCAAGTGAATATCTGTAGGCAGGTGTTTTACAAGGATTCCATGCAGTTTAAGTGAGTATTGAAAGTACCAGAATTCTACCAATTAGATATTGAATAAGAACACTTTAATTTCAGAAGTCAACAGATTTTTTTTAAAATTTCATTTAAGATTTTGATTTTATTTGCTTTATTTTGATATAAGTTTATGTAATTTGACCATTAATCTCTAGTGACTTTCTACTTTAACTGTCCTATTTAGACAACCCAAAAAACCCCTTCTCTTTATTTGAAGTATAAAAAGCATGAAAATCACAATGGAACTTCAATTTTGGACACAGATTGAGAATGAACTATGGAGGACAATACAAACTTGAAGTGACATGAGGAAATGTAACTACTCAGAGAAAGGGAATGGTTGAATTGTTGGAGGAAAGAGACAAAATTAAAAGAAGGAATAAGGGACAAATTAAATCAAATAGGTTTTGCTTTGGAAAGAGTTTTTTCTGTTCTCTCCTCACTTTCTTACCGCCCTTCATCACCCCCTGATCATAATTACTTTTCTTTATGCTGTAGCTGATTTCTGTGGCTCAAGAGAAACAAAAGGAAAGAATACTGTCAAAATAAAAGGACAGATCTTAATTTGGTGATGGTGAAGCCAATTCCATCCAGAATTCTATAAATTTACCATATCTGTGTATCTCCTTTCCTGCTCTGCTAACTATGGACCACACATTTGCTAGTCCCAGGCACACCAGGCAGTGTGCCGTCCCTATGTAGTGGGGCCTCCTCCCTGGGCTCCTCACAAACTCATACCTGTTAGAGACCCCGGACATATTCCATGAATGATGCTCATTTGGAGAGAATATGATTTGAATTGAGGCAATTTTTTAACTGCAAATCCATATTTTTTCTTTGAAATTTGCTGATCTAAATGTCCTTCAAATGTTATCTGAATTATTAAAATTTAAGGGGGATTATTACTGCTATTATTGCTACTGATTAGGTAGTCATGGGGATGCCTTAGGTTTTAGTTTTTATATTTTTCAGATCCTGTACTGCCTAGTATGTAACTCTGAAACTTCATGTAGCCTGTTAGCTACTGTTCTCACATTTTGGTTAGACATAACAAACCCTCTCTGGGCCTGAACTCAAGGACACCTTGTTGTCCCAGGCCCTGAAATATGTAAACTGAGCCTCTGGACAGGGGCAGCAAACTTGAGGAAATTACATCATTATTTGAAATTATAATTGGAGAATTAACCCTGATATGCAAATGGACCAAACTTATAAAAGTGTGAAAAACCTGTGATCCAGCATCCCTCTTGGGTGGAGCCCCTTGGAGGCTTTTGAGTGCCTAAGGTGTACCTCTGAAGGCCCTTCAAATAAATACCTGCTCTTATTCTCTTAATCTTGTCTAGCCTCTGTTTTCACGTAGCCACTTCAAGGCACCAGTGATATTTTGCACTTTATAGTCTAATTAGTACAGTTGTTTTTCATTTATAAAATAAAAGTCTATGCACACATGTACAGTATATCTATTGTCTTTCTTGACCGAAACAATGGTCAAAGAAAACGGTAAAAGGTGACATTCCTATGGCTTTTGAAATATTTCCCAGAGATGATGATGGTCATATCACAGACTCAAAGTACATCTTGCCAGGAATTACTTGACCAGATACATATACTAGAGGTTATGTGTGAGTGTTGCAAAGGGAGTCTACTTCTGCAGAAGCAAGAAGTACATAAATTTGACTGGCAGTCAATTGAATCACTCACTTTTACGTCTTCGTTCGAATGCAATTTCTTTAAATGTAATACTTTTATTTTGCTTCTCTGAATAAATAGTGGCTTTTTGGGTGCTAACTATTACCTCTGTTTAATTACTAGCGCATAAAATGTCTCTAACGGTTTACAAGTATCATGCTTGGGTTTTTTTTCAATTATAGAAAGTAAAGTAAAAATTTAGAAGTAGCATAATTTTCACCTAATAAAGTTAAGTAACATAATCTCAACCCAAAAATAAAAGTACTTTCCAACGCTGTAATTGTTTATAAAATCTAAGAGTCTTATTTTTATGACATGCCTAAACATTTTTTTTGAGATTAAAGGATACAACATCTTTGACATAATCTCAGAAAACGGTTTCTGGAGATAAGTACCCCAATGATCTGCAGAACTTGGAACAGGGGAAATTTTAAAAGAATCATTATACTTTTAATGTTGTTGATCTCAGCATTTTATTGCTATGGAAAGTTATAACTTGCAAATAAATTTTTAAAATTAAGTAAAAATTACAATCCAGTGAAAAAAAAATTCTAATTTTACAATGAAATATTTCATTTGCCTAAAACGTGTAAGACCAAATTTCTTATCTTCTTAAAGTTAGGCACGTGAAATCCACTGGTGTTCTGTGCCCAGTTCTGGGCTCTTCAGTGCAATAAGGATGTAGCCTTACTAGAACAATTCCAGCACAAGGTCACAAAAATGACCAAGGAATTGGATCATCTTTCATATAAAGAAAGGCTGAGAGAGCCTGGGATTCTTCAGACTGAAGAAGAGAAGGCTCAGGGAGGAGCTTATTACAATATATAAACACCTGGTGGCTGGAAATGGCAATGAAAGAGCAGTGCTCTTCTCTGTACTGACATTTCCATGGGCAACAGACACAAATTAAAACACATCAAGTTCCATCTAAGCATAAGAAAACAGACCTTTCTGTGAGGGTCATCAAACACTGGCCCAGGCAGCCCAAAGAGGCTGTGAAATCTCCATTCTCAAAGGCATTAAAAACCTGACTCAATATAGTCCTTGGCAACCCATTCTAAGTGACTCTGCTTGACCTAAGGAGTTGACTACGATCTCCAACTGTTCCTTCCAAATGAAATGATTTTGTTATTCAGTGAATATATAGATATATGTATGCATATATATACATATATATGTACAAATAAATTTATCTTAATAAAATGCAAAACTTTAGCGTTCATAGCATGATAAACACAAAAATATTGGTCACTGAACTTAGTAATTTCAGTCAAATTTTTAAACCAAATAAGGTTATTTTGCTCAGAGAAGTCCTTGACATGACAAAAAAAAAGAGCAAAATTGTTTTAATTTGCTGAAAGGTTTCATCAAAGCTCACCTGTAAGTAGAGTAATTTCTTTTAAAATAGTTTGTTCCCTTCTTCATGAAGACATTGAAATTAAATCTTTGACAGCATTTCAATCACAGCAGCAGAAAAATTATGTTAATGATGGAGACAATCAACTTCTGAAAAGTCCTGTTTCCAAATGAAAAAAAAAAAATGAAAACCAACCAACCAACAAGATCCAACCCACAAAACCCAAAAATACTTTTCCTGATCATCAAGATGGCATATTGTCCCCACATTTTTTCCTTCTCTGTTTAACCATACTTCTACAAGCTTCCTCCCTTTAAAACAAAGTGAAGCTTTAGCATTTTAGCAGTACTCAGAACCTTTTGTCTTTTGGATGCAGGTTTCGAAATGGAAGTCATGATGGTTAAGACATGAAACAGTCTTTTGAACTGTGTTTGCTTGCTAATCCATCTCTTTGTGTACATACATAACCAACAGTGTCAGATGAGGAAGGAGGGAAGCATCATGAAAAGATATAATTTTCACCTCCATTTGCAACTTTTAAAAAAAATGTCGCTTAGCAGCTGCTTAAAGAACAAGTGTTAGACAAGGAAATTAAAGAGATCAGAAATAAGCAATTAAAAAGGGCATTTTAATATAGTTTCTATGAAGTAGGAGAAATTTGATTTGAGTTTTTATTTTGTGGATCAGAGAATCACAGAACTAAAGAATAGTCCTAAAGAAGGGTCGTTATAGACCATTTAGTTCCAACCCCTCCGGCACAAGCAGAGACACCTTTCACTCCACCAAGTTACTCAGAGCTCCATTCAACCTGGACTTGAACACTTTCAGGAATGGGGCATCCACAACTTCTCTGAGCAACCTGTTCCATTGCCTCACCATCCTCACATTAAAGAATTTAAATCCACCCTCTTTCAGTTTGAAGCCATTCCCCCTTGCCCTATCACTAGATAGGGCACTTTTTTTGTAAGTCCCTCTCCAATTTTCTTGTAGCCCTCCTTTAAGTGTTATAGGCCTCTCTTACTTACTAACACCCCTTTACGGTAGGGAGACCACAGAATATCACACTGCCCATTTCAAAGCTTCTTGCTCAGAAGCAGATTGTGATATACAGAGAAAATCTGTTCTAGTTAGTTTTTAAAATCAGAAATAAACACAGTTGAAAGAAAAATTAAAAATCACATTAAAAATGTTTGCATTATTGGAAAACAAAACAAAAAAAGTATGCAAATTGGGATGTATTTAATAACTGGGGAAGGGAGAGGAGGAAGGGAAGGGAGAGGAGGAAGGGAAGGGAACAGGTAGTATTAAAAACACAAACCTACCACTTGTTTCATCCCCACAACTTCAAAAATTGGCAATCCTACTTTGAAACAACAAAATTAAATAACAAAATAAAATAGTACTGTTATTTTCCAAGGACATCAAGAATGTGAAGAACCACATACCTGCCTCTTAAGATAAGGAGAAATCCCTGAGGTTATGAGGATTTGAAAACATCTGATAATGCTTTTCTAAGCCTCTGAGATTTTTATGAATATTAAAGTAACTCCTGGGCAAAGATATATGTTTGAATCAGATACTTAAACACAGCTGAGCCACGAACATAAAATAAAAAGTGATGATTATCCCAATTCCAGTGAATATGCTAGGAAAAAGGTAAGTATACAGTACATGGTACACAAGATAGGGCTCAGGCCGTTTTTGGGGCAAGTGCATTCCAGGAACCCATATGAAGAGTGAGCAGTTTCAGGGTTATAATGTCAACATATTTAAGTGTAATCTTTTTATGATTCTTAATTATTTTGGTCTAATTACATGAGGATTAACCTATTGAGGCAAATCCAGAACAAATAAATTGCTAATGAATTTCTGAGTGCTATATGTGTTACACCAGTAATGATTGACAACTACAGAAATGAAGATTCACTGTAATGATTGTTCCAAGCAGAAAAATCCCAAACACACAAACCAAAAAAATACCCTCAAACCCTCACACACTTCTTAGTTACGTCATTCATTAAAATGATGAAAGAAATGAGAACTTTCTTCAACAGTGTAGGTTGTTTAGAAAACTTTATTGAAGCTAATGTGTTAACATTGCCTTTATTTCAAAAGACAGTAGTCAGTAAATAATAGAACCATTGAATATTGTTTATACAATTGCAAAGATCAGGGAAAACTGAGGAGAGAATTTTTTAAAGGCTCCTTAATGGTATTCTATAGGGGGAAGCTATTTTGGGTTCTTTCCAGCAACCTGAAAAAAACAGGTTGCTGGAAAGAATTTAAATATTTGCTGTGAGGGACCCCTCCCTTCTGTCACTATGTCACAGAAATTGCTTCTTTGTGATGTCAAATGTCTGCATTGGGTTCATGTTCAAACAAAATAACAATATCTTTAAACTAAGAGGAAGGTCTCAGGTGAGTATTCCAAGAAGCTGAAATACAGGGCTCTGTGCAAAAGAGTGGAGAAGCACTTGGAGATCTGAATATAAATAGTAAATACCCTAACCATACATCACTTAATTTGCAATGCTTTCACTTAGCTATGCACTGCAGGAGAGGCACAGGCAAGTAGGTAGATATCTTCTCCTGCAGAGCAGACATTCAGCAATAAAACAGAAAGATTGAACAAAAATCATGTGATCTACAATCTGATAGAAACATTAAAAGCAAAGAGACACATAAGTAAGTCTTGATAAAATTAACTGTCTCTCATTAGAAGGCAGTACCTAAGGAGAGCATCTGAACAAACTCTGCAAACTAAATTTTATGCTCATGCTCACCTCTCTGAGAGGAGCCCAAAGAGGACCAGATATGTTTGAATAACAAGGAATGTTTAACCCTGAGATGGGGTGAGAACACAATAGAGGATGAACAGCAAAGAAAACAATAATGTCAATGTAATCATTATGTGAACAAAGTCATTGAAGATAAACACTTATTCTAAGATACCTCACAGCAGATGTTATCTCAGAAATACCTTGGAAATATCCTGGAGCTGAAGCATATGCCAGGAAAGAAAGTGTTTCCCTAAATGAAACCTAAAATATCGCTGACCTAGTTAGTATTTGCTCTCCAAATTTTACCACTTTTATGGAAGCAAAAGTAATAGCCCCCTACATACACATCAATATTCACTTTAATAGTTTCTTATCCTGCTTTCCCTGTGAAAATTGTCTTATAGTTTGGGGGTGGGGGTTGAGGGGGTGTCAACTTTCCTTAGTACTGTTGTAGAATTTGCAATTGCCAATGCATCTTTGCATTTGATTTCCCTTTGCTATAGTGAGTTTATGATAAGAATCAATATTTATTTCTGGCAAGCTACGTAATTTTATGACAGGTGGCTTTGGTACTCCTGGAGCTGTTTTCTGAATTCTGTGAAGCTGAGGTGTCATTTTTCTTACTCGGGAGGGTGTAAGGGAGCAACACTTTTAGTATGTGATTCTGGATTATAACTGAAATTTGTACCCACAAAAGGAGAAAACCAAAACTTTGCACTAAAGCTGTTTTAACATGGGATAGACAATAATTTGCAGGGAAAGGCCTAAACATTACTGATCCTGATCCTCTGGCAATAGAGGGCTATCTGAAGGTCTCTTCCCATTGTTATTTCTATGATTATGGAAGGATTTTGTGCGGGTTTGAAAGCAAACTGGTGAGAGACTCCAAGTCAGAAATACAATTTATTAGGAAAAATAGAATAAATGCAATAGTACAAAAAAAAAAAAAAAAACCACTGACAGAGTCAGAATACAACCTGACACCGTGTTGGTGAGGGTGTTGGCAACAGTCCAGATGAAGTGGTCCTGTTGAAGCAGAGATCCTGTAGAAAAAGAGTCCAGCCTTTGCCTGAAGGTCCAGTGATGTAGTTCTCATCCTCTAGGAGCCCTGTAGGTAAGGGCCACCTGTGCTAGTCCAAACCTCTGATTATATACAGATGGGAACTCTCAGCTCCTCCTCCTGGGCGGAGCATCTCACAATGGGATGGTGAGTCAGGAGGCAAGGCATCGATGGGCCCATTAACAGGAGATAACCCCCGGAGGGAGTTATCAAGGGTGAGTCATGGTAGCAGATAACAAACACTGCCCCATCTGTTTTAACAGCTTATGCAGATGGTGATAGAATACATGCTTTTGGTTACATCTTATATTGTAACCTAGGATAGATTTCCAGAATAAATAGATTAACTGCTGCATTATAAAATATCTGGGAAATAAGCTTAGGTGCTGTCACAATTTGAGAAATTGATCTCTCAGCAAGAAAAGTTGTGTTTCAGAGGTCAGAGAATGCACTTAGATTGTGAGAAATGGCAAAATTCATACTGAGCTTGAAAATCTCTTCTAATGCACTATATCTGTAAACAGAGAACAACAAATCATAGAATCACAGAACATTCTGAGTCAGAGGAGACCCACAAGAGTCATTGGTGTCCAGCTCATGACCCTACACAGGACAAATCCAAGAGTCACACTGTGTGCCTGAGGGTGTTGTTCAAAGGCTTCTTGAGCCCTGTGAAATGTGAGGAAGTGGGACTGAGCTAGGCATACCAATTTTTCCCATTACGTTATTTCATTTTACCCCATTTTATCCCAAACCTTCATTTTAATTCTTGAATGTGCTTACAGATGTAAATTATCAGACATCTTGAAAACATAGAAATAAATGCTATTTTTATTAGAATGACTGAGTACATGTGTGGTTTAACACTTTGAAAATTTGAGGGCTGGAGGAGGTCATGTTATGTTTCAGGAAATAACTAAACAGTTTATGACAAGTATTTTATAAACAGAGGAATAAAAGCATCAATTTCTTGGCAAAAATGTTCATCCACTGCTTTAAATGAATAAATTTGAAACCATTCTGATTTCCTGTATACACTTGTGTGATAAAAACTCCTCTAAAATTTGTCATCTTCCCTTTCTGTATCCTGATCAGACAATTTTTTTTTTAATTTATAAGTGTATGGACTGATAAATGTTCAATAATATTTTGCAATTAATTATAAACATAGATTGGTAGTTTAGGTGTAAAATAATATATGAATTAATCATTTAAACTTAGAAGCATTTTCAAGATCATACTAAATAAAAAGCCTGAACCCATTATGTGAACACATTAAAGACATCAACTGAGGTGCAGATGAAAGAGGCAATGACATTATCTTCCACTTTTGAACTTGTTTAAATCACTTGAAGCAGTGAAACATTTCTGTGAGGTAAGAAAAGTATGTCAGGGAGAGGAAGAGAGGTAAAATCTCCCTAATCTTGTAAGAGGTGGAAATTTGGATTCCTTTCTTTTATCCAGCAAATTACCACATACAGATTTCCTTTTGGGAATATAAAGGTTTGTGATCTTTCCTAGTGTTTGCAGTCAGTTATAAACTCTGGGTCAATGACACAATGGCACCTTCCCATAATCCTTCTCCCTATTTACATTTCAGCTGTTCATATATAATATATTTAATAGTCATGAGATGAAATATTCATCTAACAACAGGCACAAATCTTGCCACCCCTTAAGTGAGCTCCATAACTCCCAGGCTGATCCTAACCATAAAAATTAATATTTTTCTTACCTACTCTCTCTGAGTGTTACGAGGCTTTTATTTGTTTCATACAAAGCAGAATAATTACAACAGAAAAGAGTAAGAAATATTCTCTGAACTACTCATAACCTCATAATTACAGGAATTTCTGGAACAGGTGCATTTGTCTCACCTCAGGCCATACTGCCTCACACAGTATGTCTATTAGTTAACAGTTTAAAAAAAAATCTATTTCTAAAGTGAAGAAAGGGTAAACTGAATGTCTCCATCACCACTGCATATTTTGTCCCAAATATATCACCCTGGCTCCACCTGCTTCAAAATTAAATTCTGCCTATGAGTGTTTACCATGTGAGGTTCTTTGCCAGATGTGAACAGACCCCGAAGGACAAACTTCAAAAAAATTTAAAAATAAATTCTGATCATTTTACCTACAAATAAGAAATTACTATGGTAAAAGAAACCAAATACCTTGCATCTCTTATTTCAGTTACTTCTACTACTTGTTCTTCCTAATTGTTGTGTAGTACCCATATCATTGTAAAAGTGAATATTCCTTGACATTGGCTTCCTTATCCAGGCAAGATAAATCTAAATATATCATTTCAAAAATCAGTCTACAGTTGTATCCCAATATCTCATAGTTTGGTAAAGGAATTTTATGAACAACAGAGTGAAATTTGATAAATACTTCTGAGATTGCTGTAAGAATTTAGGAAGCAGGGATAGAGTTTCTGATACAAATGAGTGTGTGAATCTTACAAAACTCAAGGAAGCATTTAACTCAGGCATTTCAAACTAATATTCAAGAACTCATCCTAAGGCATGTAATTAATGCGGAGAACCTTCAATTCCTGAGTAAATATCACCCTCATTTCTCTGTTTACCGAGTCCTCCTTTTCAAAAATCTGACATCTAAATATGCAGAAAAATCTCTCAATAAATCATAAAAATATTTCAATATCAGTGAAATTGCATAAAAATAACAATAAATCCTCTTTTATATTCTTGGTGTTTGAGAAAATATCATTTCACAATAATACAAGTCTAAAATAGATAGTTGATTCATTTGAAGTTATTTTGGGGATTCTTTTTAGCTGCCCAGTTTTGCTGAAAAGAAAAAAACTGAGAATGGAGGTTCATATAAGGGATGTGTGGAAAGTTCTGTTGAGTATTGTCTTCCAAACCTGAGACGCTTTCAGAGTAGTTGCTTGCTTAATTGAGTGCCATTTTCCTAATAGCTAGCAAAGAGAGACACACCTCTTTCAGGTTTCAATAATTTTCAATATCAGTTGCATTAATCTTTTAATTTTCTCAGCATACATTTCTCTAACATCCTTAGTTTATGAAATAAGATTATTGTCCTTACCTTACAGATAGGAAATCTGTTTATATAGAAGGAATAGAATTGTTTGGTATGATTTGGTTTGGTGTTTTGGGGTTTTTTTTGCTTCTCTTTGGTAGGGATACTGCCTCTCCTTTCACAACAGAAAAGTCACAGTAGTATTTTTCAAAACACACTTTCAGTTTTTCACTCTTCATTTGACATTTGGAGATGTCATGTTAGTTTCTGTTATGTTTGATAGACATTGGATTTCTATTTTAAATGATTTTAAACACCCTGAAATCCTTTGGTATATTTCAGACTTGAAAAAAAATGCTAAATAGTTACTTTAAAAGTTAATGTCCCAGTGGTCTTTAAAAAAAAAAAATCTGTTTTTCTGACTGTGTCTGACAAGTTGCTTAAATCCTGCAGGGCATATAACCATTCCTACCCACATTTTCAATGACAGCAGCCTGTAATTAAACTATTTGTTTGCATTAATTGCAAAACTTCACATGAGTTTATAATTCCCTGCTGTAAGGGATGGTTTTCCACAGACAAGATAATTAAGTTCCACATCAAGACAACTATGTAGCTACTTATTCTTTTCACATACACCTTTCGCTTTTGCTTCAGCTGAATACATTACAGGAGGTTTCAAATGTGCCTAAACCACCATAAGTTAAGTGGAAGTTTTGTTTTGTGCTCCCAGTTGTCACTAAATGGTTTTGGTAGGGTTGGCTTTTGTGTGCATGTGTTATCTGCAGGAATGCCTTTTTTCAAAAGCGACAATTTTACTGTAGAATGCCTTTAGATGAAGGACCCAACCACTTCATTTACACCTCAATTGTATTTTTATCACCACTCTCTTCCTAGCTGGTATATTTGCTCTTTTAATGTACTCAGTTTCTGGTGTATATCTTATGCAACCCAATGAATTTCACGGTCTTTTTGAAGCAATTTAGTGAAAGAGATTAAATTTTTTTAATGTGGTGATACATACAGCTATCTGACACCTACAGTAGAGACATTGAATTGTCGCTCTGCAGACATTCATTCTTCTTGCCAATATAATGCAATTTTTTCCTCAGAACCTCACTTAAGTATATTTAAAAAAAACTTCTTTCTTCGGATGATCAAAGTTCATTTTATTTACTTGGATTGCATCAAATCACTTCTAAATAAGCAATTTACACACCCAAGACAGCAAATAATCATTGCTGTGATGTCAGCTGGAATATGAGGTCTGGGTAGCATATTATTTCTGTTTTCTTGAGATAAACAAATACTAAGACCGAAACTTTCACTACTTCCTGAAAAATATTCCAAGACTGGGAGAGCAATCTTCTTGTTGAAAAGAATTTCCTGTAAATAACTAGAAATCAAATGATAATGAGGCTGTTCTTCAGAAGCCCAAAGCTGGAATCTGAGTGAGAAAAACTAGAATTTACCACTCAACGAAAAATATAGGTAGGTACATCCTTTTATCTAAGTAAGAAAAGGAAGATAATATAAACTGAAATTAAAACAGGACTCTAAAGTTGTTGTGAGAACAATGAATAATGAAAGGTGAATAATCATGAATTTCTTTTCTTTAAGAAGTAGGATAAAATATAACAAGTATACTCACTTTGTTGCATTTGTGTAATAAATTTCATGCTTACTTTCTGATTATTTTTCTGTTATATTTAAAAATATTACCCATAAGAATATATTTTAATCTTTACTGAAAAAAATGAAATCATATGTGGATTAGTGATATAATTATAAAAAATTATTTAAAAATCCAGATAATATCTGCACTTCTTTGAAACAATAAGATAGATTAGAACAATTTCAGTTGGAAGGCACCTACAATGATCATCTCTTCCAATTTCCTGACCAATTCAGGGCTGAACAAGTTAAAGTAAGTTATTAAGGGCATTGTGCAAATGCCTCTTAAACACTGACAGGCTTGGAGCACCAACCACCTCTCTAGAAAACTGTTCCAGTGTTTTATCACACTCAAGGTAAAGAAATGCTTCCTAAGGTCCAGTCTAAACCTCCCATTGCAGTTTTAAGCCATTTCCATGCCTGCTGCCCCTAGGCTTTGTCATGATTCAGATTTGATGGTGTGATTCAGTGTGTCAGAGACCAGGTCATTCGATCATGGTGTGCACCTAAAACAGAAACCTTTTTCACCCATTAAAAAGCATACTAAGCAAGGCATAATTAATATTTCCTTATCTTTATCCCAGACAGGCTTATTAAAGTAAAAGAATTAGCAAGATGATTGAAACATTTTGTAACACAGAACTTATTTTGCTTGGTCTACAGTTATTTTCCTTCACAGAAACTTGTATGGGGTCATGCTTTGGACGTGTGATCAAAACAATGTTGATAACACAGAGGTGTTTTTGTTATTGCTGAGCAGTGCTCGCACAGCCACAAGGCCTTCTCTGCTCCTCACCCCACCTCACCCCAGCAGCAAGTAGGCTGGGGCTGTGAGAAATGGTATACAAGAAGGGACACAGCAGGGGCAGCTGACCCCAAATTAACCAAAGAGATATTCCGCACCATGTGGCATTAGGCTTGGCAATAAAAGCTGAGAGGAAGAAAGCAGAAGGAGGGGACAATGGAAGTGGTGGCGTTTGTCTTTCCAAGTATAATACTATACTTGACCACTATACTTGATAGAACCCTGCTTCACTGGGGATGGCTGAACATCTGCCTGCCAGTGGGGAGTGGTGAATTAATTCCTTGTTGTGCTTTGCTTGCATGAACCACTTTTGCTTCCCCTATTAAACCGCTTTTATTTCAACCCACTCTTATGCTTCCATTTCTCTCTTCCAACCCACTGTGTGAGGATTGAGCAAGAAGCTGTGTGGTACTTAGCTGTTTATGGGGGCTAGACCATGAAAAAACAATTTTAACATCACAAAACAGCAAAAATATACGTTTTGTAAATCATCATAAATAGACCATAAATATTGAGCTAATCTGTAACTTCAAAGGAATCAATTTGGGATAGTTGCAAAAATGGTGTACAGGTTAGCTTGCTAGTAATATCTTCAAGACAATACATAAAAGGTAAAGAATAGGTAGGAAAGTTGTCTGTGGAAACCAGGTTTTATCCTGCAGATAAATCAAGAAAGCTGTCTGGTGAAACCAGGACCAGTTCTGGTACTGAAAATAGGATGAACTGGATAAGAGCGGATGAAACCACATTTTTACATTCTGGGGAATGGGGAGAGGAACACAGAGCACAAAAGATGAGGAAGGCCTCACTTGTAGTACTGCATCCAGCTCTGAAGGCCCCAGCATAAGGACTTGCACATATTTGAGCAAGTACAGAGGAGGGCCACAGAGGTGATCTCAGTTCTCCAGAAAAAGTGCTCATCACAGGGAAGGGAAAAAATATCAGTCTGCATTGTCCAAGGCTGTCTTTCAGTCTTCTCAGCATCTTAGATTAACTCCTGTCCCAAGGAGAAAAAAGATTAGAGAGAGCAGAAGATTGGATAAAGAGTGCTCTGTATAGAAATATTTCTCATGGATTTGTGAAGCAGATGTAATGTATAAAAAGTCTGTCTGGATTGATGCTAGATGCTAAAGTGGCAGGGTTAGTTGCTTGAACAGAGGAAAGCAAGGTTTAGTGCCATAAATAAATTACGAAACATAAATTCTGTTTTGTCCCACCTTGATTTTTGCTAGGAAAGTGACCTGCTTTTCACTCAGAGAGAGAAATAATCCACCAATATCTGTGATCTATCAGTAAGAAAACAGGACTCCAGCCATACTGTGTTAAGTTTTCGTTAATAATATATACCTCAAGTTGTTCGTGTGAGACATGAATTGTATTTCACTACTTGGTATGGATTACGCAGCACAGCATCTTGAAAAAAATCCTACCTTTCCCTTCTCTTGCCCTGATAAGCAGTTAGCAACGCAGTGGGCCGTAATGGAAATAACGATGGATGAGGATGGCCTTTGCAAACTGATGGGATATGAAGTATGAGTAAAGACAAAGTGGTTTTTATGGGTGTTTTTCACATAATTAAATTCAAATGAATTTTTTTTAGTCTTCCAGTTCTCTCAGTTGTCTTACGGGAGAGGCATTCCTCAGTTGTCTTGAAGGAGAAAGTTGGTAAAGGTTTCTGTCTGTTAATTCAGCTTCTATTTTACAAATCTATATTAATTTCTCATTGCTGCATTTCTTTTTCATCCTTTATCCTTTTGCTTCCCTTTGTTCTTCTCCACATACACATTTTCCCTTTCTGTCAAGAAAACTGAATGCCCACCTTTTGGGAATTACTCTCTATATTAGAAAAGCTTACTTGAAGTATCTTTCATAGCAGCATTCAATTAAGAAATAATAATGGAGCTTTTCTCTTAATTAAATATTGAATGTTTTTAAAAATACCTAATAAAGATTCAGAGATAAATTCAGGTCTTTTTCTGATTAATCTGAAGCTGAAAAAACTATAAATTATGCTCTTGTAAATGTTAGTTTTAAGAAAATATTCATTATCTTTTCAGCTAATGTTGTATTGAGAGAAAACTGATCTTAAACCACAAAGACCTTACTTAGTTTAAGAATTTCACCAGCACAAGCAAAACTACGTGGAACAAAAAAAATTTCCATAAAATCTGCATTTGCTAATATCTTTGGATCATCTGTTGGAGGATCAGATGTGATATTGAACTAAGAATCTGAGATTTTTATACCTCTAGAAGACCTAAAAATATCTGGTAATTTTCAAATTGTGTAGTTCCCTTTGTAAGTGTTCTGTATAAGATGACAGATGTATTATCTACAGAAATTTGAGTAACTTTGAAAATCCTGTACTCACTTTAAGGGCATATGCATTTGAGATCACCTTTCTTTTAAGAAAGGCATCCATGTGCTTATTTTAAACTGGGTTTAGATATGAAATATCAGTTCTTTTGTGTATACATATTTTTATATTGTCTTTATATTACATGATCAATGTAAGTGATTATCTCAAAATAGAGAATGTTACATCCCACTGTGCATGCACTCAAATTTATTTCATATTTAACACAGTCTACATTGTTTTTGTGACTATAATACAAAGTGCAAAAAAGCACCAAAGAAGCCCATAGGTAAATATTTGTGCTGTTCATAGAGCCAAATTTAAAATAGTGGCTAATTATTAAATTATCTCCTGAACAGTTAGGAAAAATAAAAGTACTGCTTTACCAGATAAGAATCATCAATACTGTGATACGGCAGAAACAAGTTATTCTGAGTAGAAAAAAAGTGATTTTGTTTCATAAAATATTGCATATATACTAACAAGAAAGAAAACAATATCAAGAGAAGACATTAATCATCAGTTTACGTCTGTAATAGAGATACACGTGTTCCCATAGAATTATTTAAACTAAAGTTTTATTATTCTATTCTGCAGGTAAAGATTGTTAAGTAAGAAAAATGGAAACTTGTTATCTTCTGTCCTGGCTTACACCAAGTTAATGTGTGTATAAAAGTGACATTAGATTTGAATGGCAAGTGCTCCTTTTCAGTAGTGATCATACTTTGTAAGAGACATAAACAGCTACTGATACTGCAGAATAAGATTTCAAGATTGCATCACTTTCTAGGGAATATGACAAGTATAGTCATTAATTCAGAACAACATAACTAAATGCATTTAGAACAATGACAAGCAAGGAAAATTTATTCACATTAATTAGTATCACAGAACAATGTTGCTACTCAAGCTGCAAATCAAACACATGGCTTTTTTTTCTGCTTGAACCTACATTTAAACTGCATAAAAATGTGACACAAAGTTCTTAGTGTCTCAGTACAAAAGGTAGAAAAATCTTGTATCAACAAATGAAAAATATGTGTGCAAAGAAGGTGCAACAACCCCGGAAATAATTTCAAAACTTTTCCATTATCTGCTTCCATTATACTTGATCAGTTCTGAGTTGTTCTTGTAGGAATTAAATGATTCAAAGCAAAGCTCAGTTGTCATTATTCAAATATATATTTAGATTAAACTTAATATTTGGGTTATATTAGAATCAAACCAAGAATTAGAAACTGACATAGGATGTTAAAAGTTAAAAGCATCTTAAATCCCTACAGAAGCCATTTGGGAATTAATGTCTTTTCCTATTTAAAGAGTGTACATTAGTCAGCATCATCTATATTTTAAGTTAAGGTTATAACAGTATGAAGGAGACCTCCACATTTTTTCATTAACCTGGATTTTCTTTGAAAGAGCTGTATTTATTTTTGCTTTTTGCCTCTACATGTCACCCTAAAAATGTAATGTTTTGTTGTTGGTAAGACTGAAGGAATTAACATCGTTTGGCAAATTTAACTGATGACATTTAAATTATGCTAAGGAATAAATCATTTCACTTTTCAATCTCGCTAGAGACTATGCTTTATACACACATTTTGTAATATAAATCTTTTATCACTCTGACATCAGTAGAAATGTAGCCCCTACTGAATGGTTAAATAGAAACTTTGAGTATGTAATGAAGCTCTTTTATGTCTTCCAAGTTGCAGATCTCTTACCCGGCATTTATAAGTGTAAAGTGTCATCTTAACCTTCTGTAATCCCACTGAGATATAGTTATACTCCATTTGCTAATTTTTTTAAAGTGACTGTGTTTAAAACATGGAGGAGTTTTTGAGTAGGGTTCAGTGACACAATTTAATAAAATTATAATTTGAAAAAATAAGCTTATTTACATAATTGTATAACATAGTTTTTGTGATATACTGCTGCTGAATTCTCTCCACCTTACAACAACTCGACAACCTCCATCTTGTCTATCTAGGATTCCACTGAGTAAGCAAAATCCTCTGCCACGTGTCTATGAAAAACCTGCAAGAGATTTTTGTCTAAATTTAAATTCCAAGTGACTGTCAGTGCCACTAATTGGAGACAAGAATGCCTACACAATTTCAGGCTGCAGGGGAACATGCTTTCTTTCAGAATCGTTCTCTATCATAATTATCCTGAAGTGAGCAATTAAATCTAGCAATCTAGAAAACCGTTCTACAAGAACAGGTGGGTGAGCTGTGAGATCAAAGTAAGACACCATTGAATAGAGAGAAGAAGTGTCTATTCCCACAAACCAATCCACAGATTTTTGAGAGATAATTTTATTTACTGTCACTCAATAGTCTCAAAATAAAATTTACAGAAAACAGAAGTGTTACCAAAGGCATTATTTTAGAACAGACACGTCATTTTGAAAGCTCTTAGTGGTTTTGAAGGCAGATGTAAAAAATGGATAAAAAGGGTATTGAGGAAAAATACAAGATATATTTAAAACAGTAGAAAACTGACGAGAAACAGGATGCAGTATTTTAAAGTTTAAGAATTAGAATTTCACTTCATTGCAAGAGTACAGCAAGACAATTAAGCTCAGTGACAATGGTCCTGACAGATTTCTTGCAGCATCAGGGATGTTTGCAGTGACACATCTTGAAACACCACAAAAGTGGTGGTGTTGTTGCTTTAATTAAGTCACTAATCTAACAGAGGAGCGTATTAATTGCATCTGGTCCCACGAGTCAGGCTCCAGCATGGGATAAGCACACGGATTTGATTATCAGATAACAAGAAAACTGGTAATGTAAACAAGAAGGAATAATAGTGTCAGCTGAGGTGTGAGTTTTCCTGCAAGGTCTCTCTGGGTTCAGGCTCATTAACGGTAAAACACTGCCTTTGTCCTGGCCTTCCTGCGGGTCACAATCTTGGCAGCTGCATTTGGAAGACAGACTGCAGCACCAGCCCACACATAAAATACGGAAAGACCACATCATGGGGTATACATTTTACAAGTTAGGCCAGCGGGTTTGTAGGTGTACAATCAGCCAACTTATACAGAGCCACCTGAATCACAAATAACTGAAAACAAACTGAAAGGCAGCAGTAACTGACGGGAACATTACTTGGGGAAAAGAAAACAGAAAAATGGTGGTTGAAAATATTTTTTCCAGGTAATGTTTTCCTTGGAAAAGTGCAATTTATTAATATACAAATGTTCATAAAATCTTATTGATTTTCCTTTTTTTTTTTTTTTTGGTGGGAAAATTGTCAAAAATATTATTGTCACTTTTTTGTTCCATTTCAATGTTAAATAAATTTGTTTCAATAATACAAGCAGACCTTATTTCATGTCTATTTAGTCACAATTCATCCTTCGGATTATATTTTGAATTACTTAATATTATGGATACATAAGGTATTTATACTAATTATAGTGTTTCAGTGTCATTGAAGCAATGATTTTCTAAGATAAAAATGACTATTGAAGTCAGATGATTCAGCATTGTCAAAACTGTAGAGCAGAACATCATCAAATAAATATTTTGGAATTTCTGCTTTAGAAGTTTTAAATTCTAGTTTGTCTTTCTGGTTTTGAGAAGAAGGGTAACCCAAAAATACCAAATTATCAAAATTTACAGCAAAATGATATTTTCATTTTTTACAAAATGCTGTAGAAGGCAAACAGAGAACAAAACAGGAGATTTTACCTTTCCATGATTAGAGTACCAATGCTGTCTGTATTGTGGTATACTGAACTGTCTTTTCAATCCTGGAGAAAACTTTTAGAACTAAAAGAAAGGTCACCAGAATTTATGATAGACAGCACATTGTTGTTGGGGGCACTCAATTCGGCTATACGGGGATTTCATAAATTCTTGAGAATCCATATGTATAAAGAATTTTTTAGGTTAAATCTGTTTGTCAGAACTACTCGTACATCTCACTCTCCAGGCACCTTTCTGTCAAACTCAACAATGTTTATTTCAGGATCTTCTAAAGCAGAGTTTCTAAAAAGGTAGGAGTTAAGAATGCATATTTTTCAAAGTGATGTTTTTATCCTCAGAATGTGATGAGGACTTGTACACCTCAAGAATTTATTGGCTTAGCTTTCAAATAAAAGGTTTCTTGACAAACAAACTGTCTTCAGTTTACACTTGGGAGCCAGGTGTTTTTGAAGAAAAAGGTAGAGCCAGCTTTTTGGCAAGACTAGGAAGGCCACACACAATGACATTTGATTCAGGCTATACAGTCTGCTATATTTAAGACTGTTTATTGAGACATAAGCAGGATATCTTCACCTTCATTTCTGACAAGCGCCTCTTTCTAAATTTGGAGTTTGTGAAAGTCAGAACATAACTATCAAGGTAGAAATTAATGAAGCATTACTCCGTAGTCAGGTTATCAGTAAATTAAATATTAAAGGAAAATATCTAACATTGGGTTTATTATTCAGCTAGTAGGATAACAGAAAAATAGGGAACTCGGCTCTTGTTGCATAACAAAATGGATCCTCATTATCTGGTAGCAGGAAGTGGGTCTCCAGAACTTCATAGCCAAGGCATGTATTGGGGCATAATGGTCAGACATACATTGTCTGTCCTCTTTCTGAAGTATTTTGGTTGGTGAAGAAATAAAATCTAGACTTTCCTGAGAAATTTTTTAAACACTGTAACTTAAAGAAAAGAAATATGGCCCTTCATGTGTTAACTAAATGGTGCCAGATATGAATTGAGGGTAAGAGTGTCACAATATTCAGTTTTTCTGTATTCCAAGATACAAGTATCACACTAGTAAATCTTCTAGACACATGCAAAGTTCAAGGTATACATGAGAGTTTTTTAGAAGGAGTAGAATCAGGGCTTCCCATCAGTGGGGCAGTCTTTAATAACAGAATTGCTGAGACACATTTATGTTTGATCCTATTGATGGTCATTATTGGGGAATGTCTCTTTAGTTACATTCTGGAAATTCCCTTTTTTCAGGGTATTGCGTGTACTGAAATCTGGGGACTTTAGGCACAGAAACTTTGATGGTCTCAGGCACCAACAGATTAAATCAAACCTTGCCTAGATGCCTCTTCTGCTGAAGATTTAGCTAATGAAGGTTTAGCTAATGAAAATTTAGCTAATGAATTTAATTATTTAAACAAATATATCCAAAACTGTATCTCATGATGGGATGCAATGCATTGATCTTCTAGGTAACACGGACCCTGGCTATCATTTCCACCTGATACAGTTCCATATCACATTGCAACTCTAGCTGAGGTATGGAAGCAGTACGAGTGGACCTGCAGCATCTATAAAATGCTGGAAAGCAATTCTTACTAGCTAGAATCATAATACAACTAAGCTGTTTGCTGAAGCAGTCTTTTACAGGGACAACTTGGGTTACTCTTTACAGCACTTGTCTGTAGACACATTCGACATCACTTAGATGTCCTGGAAAGGTAGCTTAAGCCTTGTAGCTTTGTGTAGGAGTGAATAATTTATGTGTGAGCTGTTTATGTTTGAATGTTTCAGTGGGAGCACTTGTCTTTTATAAAATAATGCTCACTAATTCAATTATATTACTCTACAAACAGTAGAATTGGCTTCCCTATTCACAGTTAGAATGCCAAGATGCCTGCAGGTAGATAGGTAAGTCTGTCAGTGATCACAGCACCCACTGTGCAGAAATGTGCTTCAGAATAAACATTTCAGATCTTGAAAGTCAACAGAGTTTAACAGCAAGACACAGACTATATGCTTTAGGCAACTAGTTTTGGCATTGAAATACCTAAAAATCAGCACCTAGCTCTTTCTGGACAGTAGAGACCACCTTCTTTAATTACCTGGCCTATCTAGTCAATGGCAAAAGATTTGGTTCATCTAAGAGGCAATTTCAAACAGCTGAGTTGCCTGGTCTTTAAATTGACTGCACACAAAGCTTGAACTCTTTGACAGGAGAGATCAAGTAGGAAGCTGCCTGCTCAGAGGCATATACTGAGTCCCAAAGCACAGACTTGGAGCTAAAGAACAGGAGCCAGCCTGCGCAGACTCTGCTTCAGATTGCTGCATCCTTAACTAAGATCAAGGAAAACATTCACTTTATTAAGGTGTACAAAGTGCTTGAGGCAATGTTACTCTTCTTTGCAAAAGCCTAGTTGACTGCACAAAAACTCAAAAGACAAGAGTCGAGTTCCTCGGCATTAAACCTCACCTCCCATTTGCAAGCATTTGAGCATTGTTGTTCAGGCAAAAGGCATGGTACAGAAGACAGACACGGGGGTGCATGCTTCTCCATATTCTTTCTCCTCCTCCCACATCTTGAAGCTGATACTGTGTAATGAGGAAAGCAAGTGACATGGGGCTAGGCAAGAGGCAAGGAAAGGGTAAAAGAAGGGTAAGACTGGTAATCTGCAATAGGAAGGCTCCATTCTGCTAAACAAAGGCAGAACATATTTCTGCTAACAACACTGCTTATGTATTTTCTGTCAGAGTCGTTGGACAAAACCCAGAAATACTATGAAGGGGTAGAAAGCGTTTTTGAGGAGGGGTTTCTGTGCTTTATAAATAAATCGATGTTGTCTGTCTTTTTAGTCATACTCAAAGAACTTTTGCCAATTGGAATCCCTCTGAGATTCAGGCTGAGGCTCAACACCTCCCTTTCACAGATCTCAAGCACACAAAAGCTTTGTTGTCCACAGTGCAAGTGCTTACAGGGAGAGGCAGTGAAAGGAACTGTTTTAGGAATCTTTTATGAAACCCCATTTTTCCATTTTACCTAAGTTCAACTCAGGCAGTCTGAAGGCTTTCAAAACTTGTATTGCTTTGTTAAAGTGTAACTCCATGTTTTTTTTCTAAAAATGAAGTCTAAAGAGACTGTTGAGGAAAAAAAAACACTTTGCACACCTTCCCTGCATCTGCATGCTGGACACACACTGTGCATTGGTATCAAGAGGAAGGTTGCACTTAATTCATGCTTTCTTTGTAAGAGTAGTTACAGTGCTCAGAAGCTCAGGGATTAATCTCTGGCTAGCTGGATGCAGATAGTCTGGGACCCTTTGTAACAGACTGCAGCTACATCAGGGCTGGACAGACCTTTGCTGAATGGCACAGCAGTTTGTACAAGAGTGGCAGTACATTAAGGGATGGTATCCTGCTCTATCACCTGCAAAAACTCTCTGAGAACAATGTGAGCTGAAGTAAAAGCTGGGTTTTTTCAGCATTCCAAGAGACCAGTCAGATTTTGTTACGTGTAAGCTCTTACAATTTTCATTGAGACGTCTTGTTTCCTTCATATTTGTATTCGTTCTCTCAGTCTGTGAGGGCAAATGTTGGATATACCACTGTTTTACAGTTTGCAGATCATCCCTGGCAGTTCAAGGGCTCATTGGTTCACATCATACTCTTTTTACCACAAGAAATCTGAGCAGACCCACTACTAGCACATCAATAAATAGGCAAGTATAACCTTTTAATCTCACAACCAATAAACTTTTTCATCCTGCAGCCTTTACTATGTATCAGAACTCTAACACTGCCTCAGAAGGTGGAAAAATAGTCTGCCACGTGTCACCACATTTGTCAGCAGCCATCAGCTCCCTAAACACTTGACCTCAAATAGAATGGGTTGGAGTAATACACAGCACAATGTCCCCTTCTAGAGAGTTTCCTGGGCTATTTTATGCATACAAATATTTTACAGACACTTCATAGATATTGCTCCACTTCTGGTTAAGACTACATTTTATGCTGCGTATGCAACAAGGCACAAAAAATCCTATGATGATAACGAGATTTTGTTCATATTTAGCATCCACCTACACATCACAGATTAAATATGTATTTAAAAATCACTCACTTGTCTGTTAAGAGGGACATCTTCCTTCAGTAGTGATAATGGAAATGGATTGGAATTCCTGTCTTCCAGTTTACTGGTATTTCTGGATATTTACCAGTATTTCTGTGATCACATATTATGTGTGTGGCAGAGTTACATGGCAGTGTGTAGTCTGTAGTGTGCACAGTTTTTCTTGTTCTAATACAACTGCTAAAGGGAAGATTTTATTTTCTCGGTGAGGAGGGACAGGATAAGCACTTTTATATCAGTAACACTACCACAATATGTGCCTTTTTGTCTGGAAGAGCTTACAATGTGGATGTAACAATTACAGAGATCCAGCTGGTACCAAACTAAACCGGTAAATCTAGCAAGCACCACGACATCAGTTTGGGTCCTGAAGAAGTAGGTGACCATTTGCATAATGTTGCATAAAAATAAAACCTCATTTTTCTGAAAGTACTTTGCTAGGAAAAGAAAACTAACTAATCCACAAGGATAAAGGAACTTACTTTAGTTAACTTACTGTTTCCTTAGTTCATTTCAAATACTCAAATGTAGTTCGTAGAGACAGAGCAGTGAGAAAGATATTCCCCCAAGTGAAAGACTGACATTGATATATCCTTACAGTCTAGTGGAAACTTCTTTTATTCTTCCTGTAGGCAAATCCAAATATAGTCTGTATGCAAATGAAGGGAGAAATTAAGTACACAAGGTCATATTCCACTACCTTTCCCTTTTTGGAGCAACGCACACATCATCAAAGTGTGATCTATCAAGAAGGTACTCTGCTATGCTCTTATTTCTCTCTTTTACTAGCTTATAGAGGGAGGAAACATTAACTGTCAAAGAAAAGGCCACAATCAGCCCCCAAATTTTTAATACGGGTTTACTTCTTTTGCTTTTGTGTAATTTTAAAAACAAATAATCTATATAGCTCACAGCAATACGAAGCTACTTGCAACATGTCGGCATTTCAAAGTTCTGAGAAAAAGGGTTGTGTAAGTGTGTCTGAACTTAACTCTCTTTCTCTTTTTAGTATGCAGTAGGTCATTCACATGTTAATCAGCTCTCTGCTTTCCAAAATTTTGATTCTGCTACAAAACTCAATTGTTTTTATGAGGACTAGAGGTCTGCAGATTTTGCACTCAGTATAGCCAAGGATTAGCTTGGTGACATTGTATTAGAAACTATTATCCTAAAAATAGGACTCTTTCATGACACCACATCAGTTGTAAATCTGGTGGTTTATCTGTGAGACAATGGGTTATGCCAGGACACAATGTAAATTTAGTCTTTATTTTGATTGACAAGGTTCCTTTAATGTGTTATTAACTTGTTCTTGGACACTCCAGTCTTTTCCAAGGACATGAAAGTTATTTAAAGGGATATGTCCAGTGAGGACATATAAACAAAAAAAGGAGCTTTTTTTTTCCCTTTTTATAATTTTTACTGAAAATAGAAATTAAGCAAATAGAAAGCAGGCAACTGGCATGCAAAAAAGAATGAGTGTCCTGTTGTCTTCTTTAAAAAATGCCAAACCCACAAACCAAACCAAACAAAACCCAAGAATACCTAATCAATTTTTATAGTTAAATGCTTATTTATTTATCTCTTTGTTTTCATTCACAACCATTTATTTTAATATTTTTCAAGAAAATAAAAAATGGGAAAACAAAATTTATTTTGACAATGTTTTTATATGATGAATTTTACGGGGGAATATGTGCTTGTGGGCATTGTACTCAAATTTTGCCACTTGAAAGTCTAGGATCTTCTGCTGATTTTTCTAACTATAATTAGACCTATAGTATCCAATTTTTTTAAATTTTCAAGTGGGAAAATAAAATTATTCTGCAACATCTCACTCCCTTTGAGTTATGACATCAAAATATATCTGTTTGGCTTAGGGAAAGAAAGAAAGAGCAGTTATCAAGTTTCATTGTTCAGAGGATATATTGGCATGAGTTGAAAAATGTTTACACTTCAATGAAAAGCTTTTCTTCGATAAGAAGATCTGATACCTCTACCCCTCAAATATTTGCAATAGCTCTGATAATGTTAACAGCACTTCTATCAGTTTTCTCAGCAGTGAGGAAGTCCCCAAACACCACTCCAGTTAAGAAACATGTGTACAAACACAACATGACTGCTAAGCCAGCTGCCCAGTAGCTAAGAGAAATTCATCTTCCCTGGATTTCCCTTAAAGCTGAATTTCATTGCCCTGTTTCATGTAAGCTTACGGCACATGAAATAAAAGATTGGTGCCATCTGTCTGGCATATGTTAAGCAGAAAACATTTCTCTTGTATTACACAAAAACCACCTTTTTTTTTTTTAAGAATTATCCTAATATCAGATCTTCTGGAGTTTATGATGTGTCTTAAAAAATGTAGTTTTAAAATCTCTCTGTAACAGGGTTTTTAAAGTAGTTTATGAAACACAGAGAAGAAACTAGGAGAAAGGAGGGGAATGGGGAACAAAAGGCATTTGAAAGAAAAAAAAGAAGATAAATCCAGAAGATTTTTTCCCCATCGTCTGTTCCTAAAGACATTTCCCTTTGCCAAAAATAATGATTTAGTAATAAAATATGGGTTAAAGTGATTTCAGCACCTTTTTTTTCTTTTTTAAAGTAGTATTTTAATTAAAAAACCAAATAGAATTCTAATTCATATCTAATGAAACGATAGAAGGATAAAAAAGCACAAGGAAACTGAATAGAGAATACAGATTCTTGTCTTACTGTTCTGTTTTCACAGAAAATAAGATATTGCTTCAGAATTATATAATGGCTACTGGAAATATGAATAGTTCTGTATATCTTTAAATATTAATCTCTCTAATCTATTCAGTTGTTTGGTTTGGGGTTTTTTGTCTGTTTTTTATCATTAGCTCAAATGGTAAAAGAAGCTTGCTGTGAACACTGCTACTATGGGGAAATGCTAACACTGAACAGAAATCATCCAAGATGGAGAGAACACAAACAAAAAATTGTTTTTTCATTGCAGTTTTAAATCTTATTTTGTGTTCCTGTCACCAGCTAAAAACTACATTTGCCACTTAATTGATTTTATTTAGCAGACACATAGTAACTACATTTGGTGTTTAATCCACATAAGTCACCTAGCACAGAAAAAGAGGGATTATGGCAGCTATTGGGATGTATTTTTGAGTCTTCATGGCAGACCACTAAAAAGAGTTATTTGCTACTAAGACATAGTCATCTAACCCTATAAGTGGAGTGAGATTCTTCATCCAAACCATGAGCTGGAGGCACAAACCCTCACTCTGTCCCCCTAGATACTTCTATGGTCTCTGGAAATTACCCACCTGTGTGCTTGGGTACTCATGCTCTCCAGGTAATATGGATTCATACTGATTTCTACTTATCCATTACCTCCTCAAGGACAGCAAATTCTAATTTTACCAATTTCTTGCGATTTTTGAATTTGAATTATCTAGAATCAGATATCTTTAATAGCAAAATCATAGATTTACTTCATAAACTTAGGGTAAGGCTTCTATTATGTTATAATTAACATACTTCTGTAAGCAGATTAAATATGCAAGCTTATATATGTACATATATAAAAATTCAGTACTAATTTAAATTTAACAGGACTTCTTCCTAGCATATTGTGGTACTTTTCACCTGTTCTTTCCTATGTATCTCAACTTCATCCTGCCGAATCCTGTAATCTCTTCCTAATACATTAGATACTTCAGAAAAGTATTTGATCCCAATCTACAGGCACTCCACAAATATAAAAGCTAAGAAAGATCAGCAACATATAGCAATATCACAATACGATGATAAAGAAATATTTTCATTTAATTCTCTTCAACCAAATAGCATCCAGTATACTTAGACCCTTCCTCTTTTTGACAAATTTCTCAGCTGTAACCATATATAGTTATGAAAACAGTGTCCTAGGCCCTATAGTCTTTTTAGCTTGATAAATAGAGAAAGATGGCACCAGTTTTGGACAATTTCTGTCAGCTTGTTACTGTTATGAGTCTGAGGATTCATGAACTCCATCAGTAATCCTGAATCAGTAATTCTTCTGCAAACGACCACAGAAAAATTATCCTCTCAGTTAGTGGCCACAAGATAACAATTAAAATCCAAACACGACCCTGAGATTAGCTCAACTGGTTATAACAAGGTGTTAATAATACCAGGGTAATAGGTTTGATGCCTGTATGGGCCATTCACTTAAGAGCTGAACTTCATGGTCCTTCTTGGTCCTTTCCCTCTGTGAAAGACTGTTCTGTGATTTTGTGATCTAATTGCAAATACGGCAATTCAAAGCCACTAAAGCATTTCAAGACACTATGCCAGTTTCAAATCGCACAGATTTTCCTCCTGTCTATGCAAGAATTTGTGTACTCAGATTCTATCAGAAAACTATTTTTATATCCTAACTGGTTTTGTGATCTTCATATCTCCCTGACCATCCTTTGTTTTAGAGATTGATGGAATTGACGTCACTTGGCTGGCAAATCAACAGCTATATTGTGTTTTCCAGCAAATAATGCATTGCCTTTCTGTCTGAAGAAGGAAAAGTCAAACATCATAAAGTAATATTTTGTCTCATTTCTTTCACTCTAGAAATTAAGAAGGTATTCCAGGTCTTGTTGTCCTCATAATAGTGTACCACAGAATGGACCACAATTTTTTCTAAAGGCTTTGTTATTCTAATAATAGCAAATTAGTTTTTGTGCCTAGACCCTAATAGGGGTTGCTGTTTTGTAAAATTTTATGGACATTTTTTACAGACTTTACAGTTTGTTACCCCATTTCTTTATGCTTGATGGAACTCCATGGTTTGTGTCAGATAAACGAAAGCAGAACTTTTCATCTTGACTTGCCCTCTCATCTCTTCGTGTTTATCTGCCTAGATTATGGTTCATCAGGCAGAAACTTTGGATTTTTTACATTCTGTGAAGTGATTAGCATGCCTTGCTTGATGAATAAAACATATTTAGAGCTTATATAATTTTACACCAAATGGTGCTGTTTGTTGGGTTTTTTTAACAACCTCTCCTCTTAAGATGTCAGAGTAATAATCAGTCTTCTTTTAAAAGGTTAAAGGAGTCAGTTTAAACGGACTTGTTTTCAGTGTTCAAATAAAGAAGTTACACAACAAAACTTGAGTGAGAGACAGTTATAAAACTTACTGAATCGTACTAGCTTTTATTTGATTTAATATGATTTTTTTATTTTTACTAGTTTTGACCAGTTCTGGACTCTTCTAGTAAATTTATTTGTTCAAAACTGACATTTCAGTGATAAAAACTAAAGCATTTCTACTCAAGTACATAAGGTAGTCATTAGGTAACGGTCACTTTTTGTCACACTAAATATATAGTTCTACCCTAGCTCTTTGCTGAAAGTTGTCATACATTAAGCAACAAAATAATAATGGAAATCCCATGGTGCTTCTTTTTCACTCAGAGCTGAGACCACAATGTTTAGTTCAATAGTATGTATCAAATTATCAATAGAGTATAAAGTTAATACAAGGTTGTGACAGGACAAAAGAGCTGGAAAGTTTCAGCTGACGGAAATCTGAGAAGGAGAAAGCTGACAAGATGCAGATCCTGTGACTAATTTGCAATGCTTAATCACTGTATGCAGAAAAAACATCCACTTCCCATCTATTTCAGAAAATAAATGAATGTTTCTCATCTATTGAAATAATCTGTAATGAGTTTTGAATCTATATATTTTGGGTTGCAGTTTCTTTGTCACTGTATACAACATTTTCAACAAGAACAGGAGTAGAGTAAAATGAAAAAGACTGAGGAACATAACTTGTGCCCTGTTCTTTTCTCTGGTCCAAGCAAGAGTTTTCTGTGCTTGCATGTAACAATAGATATAGGGACATAAAATCCAGATATATATATATGTTGTATGTACAGATTTAGAAACAGGCATGTATTTGACTGTACTAGTCATACATTCATTGAACTATAGCTTGAAGAGGTATGGTCACCCTGATCAAGCAAAAATAACCTAGATCCTATCTATTTATTTTCTTGAAAAGATATATTTTAGTAATTCTCTTCCAGCAGTACTGTCACTAGTAAGGAAGTGTCCTTTTTAGAGAAATCAGGAGTATCTTATGGACACCTCGTTTCCCTGTACAATGAGGAAGAATTATGATTAAAAGTTTTAGTGAAAGCTACGGCATTGGTTTTATGAGATTTCCTTTAGTTTCTTCTCTCTCACTGACTAGAAAATAACATTTTCCAATATATTGCTTTCCTGTGTACTTGCATTTGAATACATTTTTAGAGTAACTTTCAACACGGAAGTTATTTCCATTCATATATTTTGAGAGGTTTATCAGTGATACTTTTCACTAATACACTAGAAAGAATGATATTTCTATATGATAATTGGAAGGAGAATTTACATTTTGAAAATATGGAAACAAAATAGAATTTCTGTTAACACACCATATCTACAAGCAGTCTTACTGATATAGTAAGGATGAGATGAGTGTTAAATGACAGGAACCATGAGGAGATGTAAGTAACACAATTACGGGCGCTCTCTCATTATCATTTTTCAGATGAATAATGTCTGGGCACCATGACTTTTCTTCCTACTGGAGAGCTACAGTATAAAAAGATATTCTGTGAGCAAGCTGGCAGAAAGCTAGAGCATTGCAAAGGCTACTATTGCTATCATGCAGATGATTCTGTGATTTCATGGAAGTTCTTAACTTTCAGACTGGGATTTGTTTAAGAGAGTGTCTTGGGGTGACTTTATGATGTTGTAGCCCCTATTGCCGCTCCATGCTCAGAAATGAATTCTGTGCCTTTCTGTGCCTTTAAACTGAAAAGAATGCTGGGAAGAGAGTGAATGTTTCTTGCTTTGACAATCATAAATAATTCTAGCTGGAAATAAGGGGTTTTTGTGTTTCAGCTTAAATAAAGACCATAGTTCAAATGCAGAGGTTTTTATGCCTCCACTCTATCTACTCTTAAAATAGTGCCTGTACAAAGAAAGATCTATCTTTTTCTCTAAAGGACTAATGAGCTGTAATTTCTTCAAAATGTGCCATAAAATGTGTAAAAGAATAATGCTTTTACCTTTATTATTTGGCTTGCCATCTCTTAGTATTGAATTCTATTTAATCTCTGCAAACCATCAGTGCAAATGACAAATGCCCAAACAAAAAAGGACAGCCTTCTCAAAAAATCTTCTGGATCAGGGAGTCTCGACTTCAACTGTTATAAGCACTAATCACATAATTTCTCTTGCTTAAATCTGTTGTGATCTCTTATTAGTTGCATGGAAAATACAACTTAGAAAATCTCTTTGATAACTAGGAATCTTATAATTTTCACCTGGTTTATTTTGAGTCATCATTGTGCAAACTGTGTTCCTTAGCTGCAGTATCTTTGTTCCTTCCCTGGCATTTATGCTCTCTACAGATATAAAAATCACATCTCATCCCTTTTTTTTTGACTAAGAATATTCCTTTTTATTTTTTTTTAATATCTCTATTTCCTTCACAAACCATGGGCAGTTTGGTAGTTTATGAATTATCAAGAGGAAAGTGGGAGAGAAAGTAGAAAACTCAGATTTGTAATCAGGCTTTGCTTTCATTTCCAAAACAATTATTTCAATAATATTCTACTGAGTAGAATGCAAGTGTATAAGCACATTAAATCACACTGAAATAAAATAGTTCATGTAAATAACTGAAGCAAAAACCCAACCAGAACTATTAGAAAACATCATATATTTGCAGGAAGAAAACCTCTTGACAGAATTCTGGATTCCCAGAGACATAGAAGTTCAAATGAAATGGTTCAAGGCAGAAGACCTGTACATCCAAAATGATGCCACCAGTCTCTTGCTGTCAGATCTATGACTGAAAAATAAAGCTCATGATCTGATGTACCATGTCACTCTCTGGTTATATCTGCTGTTCCAAACCTAGTATGATTAACTCTCATGTGACAAGAGCTTGAGAAAGCAAATGCACACGTGTTACAAGAGATATTTGTCAAGAGGAGTAAGCATTAGTTTTATTATACAGGACACTAGACCTACTTTAAAGAAACTGAGAACTCACTGAGTAACTATGGAGAAAGTCAGTTGGGTTTATGAAGAGGACAGAGGTCTTAAAAAACAAAAATAGTAAGGTTCTTAGTAAAAAAAAAAAAAAAAAAGAGAGGTGATTTTTGTACATAAGCCTCTTGTGCCCATTAAATGCATTTAAAATTTAAAGTATGAATTCTTGGGTCCTCTTCTGGACAGGTCTGTTCTTGTCCTAAATGAGGGTTTTGCATGTAAGTTCAGAGCCCGTAGTGTTTGTGTATTCTACTGGAGGCCACAGGCAAAAACCTAAATAAGTCCAATTCCTACCATTGTACAATCATCATTACCATACTCAAATAAATTTATTTGCTTTGATTACTTTCTGTTCACTGTCTAGAACGGAAGAAGACAAGATTATAGTGAAAGTCCTGTTACTTGTAACTCTAGGAAGAAAAAGCAAATGGAACATTTTTGGTTTTTATCACAGGAGAATAATGTAGCTGATTATGACTATGTGTTAGATAAATCTATAAGAAATTTATGGTTCTAAATGTATCCTATTTCAGATCTTTTACTAGCTTAACTTACTTACCATCACCATTTTTCCCATAACAGGTTTCCTATAAGTTCAGAGAGCATTTCTAGGCTTCTAACTGCCTCATGACTTGAAAAGTAAATCCAGCTTAATATTTTAACGAATTAGGAACTGAAATATGATGCTGCTTGCATTCCTTAGTGTGCATCTATTCATTAAAAAAAATAATCCTGCTGTCAGGAATTGCCTTCATATTTGACTTGTACACAATTGAGTGAACCACCGGTGCTCAGCAGCCCAGATGGAGCAGCGGGAGGCATTGTGTAGAACATTGCACAGCAGATTACATTATTCTCTACATGGAGAACTGAGCAATCTGTCATGCCTCTTTAAGGTTTTTACTTAGCAGCTCTGTTGGCTACTGCTTAACAGTGGCAGAAATGTTATTCCACCTACACTTTGGACAGAGGTTGCCAGCTGGGAACATATTTACAGCAATATAGGGGGCATGATTTTATGGAGTCCTTTTGCACGCTCTCAGAAACAGGTTCTCTCTTTATTACTTCCTTTCTTAACTGTGTTTGGGGATCTAGCTCCAAATACATTATTCATAAAATGGTTTATATGTGTGTGTTAAATCAAATGAAAAGCTTCCCAGGAGAGGAAAGTGTCCTAATAACGTACACTTATTATGGGAAAGGACATTACTAAGGAAAAGTTACCATATCTACATCTTTTTAACATTACGCTGAGTGGCTAAATTGAAACTAGAATGTTTAGAAAAGTTAAGAGGAAAAACAGATGACTTTGTAATTCTAATAATTTTTTAGCTGAGTGTCTTTGTAGCTCAGGTTTATGGAAGCTCCAGGTTTTCTCTATTGCAACTACAACCAGAAAAGTATAGTTACGAACTTTTTTTGAGACACCGAATGCTTTGACACATGTAATGGAAGAGTACTCATCCACCTAAAATACATGTTCATAATTCGCACAAATAATTGAAAACTCTCTTCCATTTGTCAGGGAAGATTTGAATAGCCCCAAATAAAACACATACACACTACTTACATGGAATAAAACTAATATTTAAAATAAACTCATACACAAGAGGAATGCTGTTGGCAGCAACTTAAGATCTTTGGACTATTAAAATTAATGAAATTCAGCCAGTAATTTTTCAATCCAACCCTGACTTGCTAGTTTGCAATGGAACTCACAGTTCAGTTTGTTTTGCAGCTAGTAGAATAATTTAGGAATTGCATAAAATTGTGTAACTTTCTGTATACATATATTCAAGCTGTCAATGTTACCTATATGTTTTACAAACAGTAACGTGTTAAGATGGACAGACTTTATTCAACCAGGTTTGAAAAGTAGCAGATCTTTTTGGTATGATTTCTTCTGTGTTTGATTATTTTTATAATTTTTATTAAAAATGTTAGGAGAACTACTGTGGACTGAAAGTTACATTAATTTTAAAATATGTTAAAATATATTTTTATTTAATTATGCTTTGACTAAAAAGAATTTGTGAATGAAAAATAAAATAACCCATGCTATGCAAGACAAAATAGAGTCCCTGTAAGCCCAGGCTTGGGCCTCTGTACTTTTAGAAGTAACAAAGACTCTTAGGACAAAATAGGTTTTTCTAGACATTAATTTCTTCTGTAGGCATGAGTCAGATATTGAAAATATCCCATTTTTATAAGTCCAGATATATTAGATAATAAATCTCCAATTCAAGACACAAATAAGTTCTCCAGCTTGTTACCTGTGTGTGTCACAGTGATGCTTTCTATTAGAAACCTATTTGCATTATTAGTTCCACTCTGCAAAATGGGAAGAAAGATCAAAACATCAAACTTATAGTTTAAAATCTGAGGGAGTCTGCAGTAGCAAACAAATTTTAATCCAAATTGCCATCGTGGCATTTTAGTATAGTAACCACTGGACAATCTGTCCTCTCTAAAAGTCCTTTCCTTACAATTTCAGTAATTTCCTCTTGCCTGAATTACTATGGGCATTTGAAGTCTTCCAGTTTGTCTTTCCAAGACCAGATTTAGCAAGGAATGAAAGAGAGCAAGAAATGCACAGGGGTGAAGGGCCTTCAGAGCCACTTTTACACAGGGTGTTGGCATATCTGTTGCAAAACTGCAGTGGCTGCAGCCTGCTTCACCCCCACACTTCATGTTGCATCCAAATTTGTCCTAAAAAGCTGGATTTGCTTTCTCAGCTCACAATGGCTTGAGCTTTTTCATGTGCATCTGTGAGTGTGTGTGATCTTGTAAGCAAAAAATAAAGTACTAAGAGAAAGAACATGGAAAATTTGACTGCTGGTAGAAGCAAAAGCAGGAGGAATACTGAATGAGGAGACTTACCAGAATATATTTGCACTGTTCACGAAGTAAAACTTGAGTCCTTTTCAGTCAGATCAACATAGAATGGCCTGGGTCAGAAGGCATCTTAAAGATCATGTATTTCCAACCCGCCTCCCATGAGCAGGGACACCTTTCCCTTGACCAGACTGCTCAAAGTATCATCCAACCCGATTCTGAGCACTTCAAGGTATAGGGCATCCACAGCTTCTCTGGAAAATCAGTTCCAGTGCCTCACCACCCTCACAATAAAGAATTTCTTCCTACTACGTAATCTGAACCTACTCTCAGTTTGAAACCATTCCCCTATGTCCTGTCACTATATGCCCTTGTAAATTGTCTCTCTTTATCTTTCTTCAGGCACTGGAAGGCTGCAATTAGGTCACAATGAAGCTTTCTTTTCTCCAGGCTGAACACCCCCAATTCTTTCAGCCTTTCCTCATAGGAGACATGCTCCATCCCTCTAAGCATCTTGAAGGCCCTTCTCTGGAATCGCTCCAACTGGTCTATGTCCTTCCTGTGCTGAGGACCCTAGAGCTGGATGCAACACTCAGGTGGGGTCTTACCAAAGCAGAGGGGCAGAATCACTTTCCTCAACCTCCTGCCCATGTTTCTTTTGATCGCATGTCAATAAAAAAAAAAAATCTATTCATTCCTTCCAAGAGATATCTAACAGATACTTAATGGATGCTTTTTATTGTTTGCAAAGCTGAAAGTCCAAACAAGGAGCTCTCCTGAACATTTCCCATTTTTGTGAGAGAAAAATTCTGATGGTATACTTGAATGTTTATGTCCTGTTTTCTGCTTCTTGGCATTGTGGTCTTCCTTCTGTTGCTTCTGGTAGAAAAATAAGTTCTTGTTACAAACGCATGGTGCTGTATTTCAAAGGACAAACCAACATTAGGCTTGTGTGCTGTATTAGTAAGGGCAAGGTTAAGTATGTTTAAAGAGATACTGTCTATTAGTCTGAAGTGAATTACCATGGAGATGCTGGATTTCCGCCCAGAGATAAAAAGCAGCTAAGCTACCTCTTCAGCTACGCTGATTAATTATGTATAACTCTTAATATTAATTGTGTGGGTTTGTTCATTTGGTAAAAGTGGGAAGTTACAGAAAATTTATTAATTTTTTAGTAAATAAATAAGTGAATATTTAATCTCAAGTTTATTGGGTAAACTGTATCTCTCAGATGACAGAAAAGCTGTGATCGAACTGCAGCTATGGCTTCTGGCATCACCTGGCATGAATGTATTCCACCTAATAAAACATTAAAAACTTTTGTCATTTGATTTCAAATAGAAATAATGCAAAAAGACCACTGATGATACTTTCAGAATTATTTATCCGTTCTTAAGGAAAGTTTTTAATGTGCTTTCGAGGATGTATTAGTTCTCTTAAATGTCTGACATGTCTAAGACAATGATCTCTTCACTTCAGTTACATTTCAATTTGTTGGGTTATGACTTAATTTGATGTTTTCTGCTTTTATTATGATGCCAATCAATGAATTATTTTTGTTAACCTACTCTATGCTAATTTAAAATTTGTGTTGGAGCTGCATTGTCTGCAAGGCTACAGGATATCCTCCTTGAGCTGATTATAAAGGGGTTGTCAAATTTCAGAGATCAAACAACAAGGTTATCCAGGTTGCTTTACACTTCTAATACAAATAATTTAAGAGGCACGTTAGGGCTTGACTCAGAGTTTTGTTCAAGCTTTGAAATACAACGTAATCTTTGGGAGCAGATCCCTGACCTTATATTCAGGACTGTTATTTAAGGCAGGGAGGTGTCTAACTACAAATGGAAAAGGACTTCGGAACTTGCTTACTTTGAAAGTGTGAATGTTTAGACATTTATAGTTATCCCTTTTGCCATGGAAAGGGTAACTTGGTAGCGTACATTCTAGAATTGTGATAAAATAGAATGAACATAAGGAAGACAACATCCACACGCTTCCATGTCTCCACAAGTGTCTAGCACCACCAGAATGCTTATATTTATCTTCTCCATTAGTTCCTCACTTACTTTTTTCTCTTATTCACTTGCACAACATATGGGAGAGGGTTGAATTTATTCTTGATTGCATAATCATTATAATCAGTCCCTCACCTCATCAGCCAGGAGGTTGTACAAATAACCTCCAATTTGCTATGCACAAAATGGATGATGTCAGAATTTTTCCTTATTCAAATGCTGTCGTTGTCATATTTCATTATGAAGTTTCACCTCCTTGTTTTAAGTCCTGAGCTGTTCCAAGTCCTGGCATTCATGAACAAGCAGTATTTGCTCTGAAGAGCTGTGCTGTACCGTAGCATAGCACATTATCAAGTCATTCAGGGCAGTAGGATCAATAGCTTGGTTAGTGCTGAAAGCCCCATATCTATGTTTTACATTGTTTCAGTGTTTTACCTCAGACAAGACATATCCTGCCCCATGGATAAACAGTTCTCCCCATGTAACTGATCTGAAGCTGTCTGAAGGACTGAACACGTCTTAATGGGGTGGAAGTACATTTGTCCATCTGAAGCAGACATCCTGGTTCAGTTTCCTCTGCAAGGTATCTTCTTTGCAATCTCTGAAGCAATTCTGGAAACCATCTAATCTACAGTAAGCATAATGATTGAGGGATTTGCTTCGAAACAATTTGATTTGCTGCTGAACCAAAACTCAAATGAAAATACAGCCACAAGTTTCCAGATCATGTTACAACCCTTTTAGTGTTTATTGTGAAAGTGTTAAACTTCTCATCTATAAATTCTATAATCAGAATGCCATACCTCTGAAATACCATGTGTTCAAAAATTTCTCATCAACTGATACAGACATAGACTTTATTTTAAACTGGTTATATTACAGTATATTTTTCTAAATCTACAAAAATTTTGAATCCCTCTTTTCCTCATCATATTATATCTGTGGTGAAATTTCATTCTTGAACAACTGGATAGAAACACTGGCTCCATGGATAAAAGGTCTAAAAATAACCCATTAATTTGTAGTCAATCAGGAACAGATAACTACTCGATATTCTGTCCATACCATACAACAAACAAACAACATATGTTCACAAGAAATAATGGTGTGAACCATTAGTCACAAAATAGTTCACACATGAAATATATTAATTTTCAAAGCTGAGATAGAGTCTAAAGATAATTAGTAACACTACCTACAGTGGTGAAAGAAACTTCAGGAAAGTTCCAGATAAGTGGAGAAAATGAGCAAGAGGAAATCTTTCAAAAATTCAGACGAAACCATCATGATGTAAAAACTACACTAAAAAGTGCAATTACTGCCTTTTTTCACTAGAGGGGAGTAAGTCTTAATACTCCTGGCAAGATGCTCTGCAAGTGCAATGGTTGGAGAAAAGGTATCAAATGTGTATCCATATCTGGGTATGCGTTTTGCCATGTTTCCAGGCCTACTTATGCACTAAATAATACTCCACACAGACATCAAAAGGCCATCATCAGTGCCACAGAGTTTAGTCGGAGGCCTGTCACTAGTGGTATCCCCCAAGGTTAAATACTGGGCCCAGGCCCTAAAGACTTGGATGAAGAGGCAGATGCCTCCTCAGAGAAGTCACTGATGATACAAAGCTGGGAGGAGTGGCCAATCCCCCAGGGTGCTGTTCACCCCTTCAGAAGGACCTTGACAGGTTGGAGAAATGAGCAGAGAGGAACTGTCTGAAATTCAACAAAGGCTCATGCAGGGTCCTGCACCTGGGGACGAATAACTCCATGCATCAGTACAGGCTGGGGGCCAACCTGCTGGAAAGCAGCTCTGTGGAGAAGAACCTGGGGGTCCTGGTGGACAACAAGCTGTCCATGAGCCAGCAGTGTTCCTTGTTGCCAAGAAGGCCAGTGGTATCCTGGGGTACTTTAAGAAGAGCATTGCCAGCAGATTGAGGGAGGTTATGCTGCCCCTCTGCTCAGTCCTGGTGAGGCCACATCAGGAGTGCTGTGTCCAGTGCTGGGCTCCTCAGGAAGAGAGACTTGGAGCTCCTAAAGCAGGTCAAGCAGAGGTTAAAAAAGATGATTAAGGGACGGAAGCATCTCTGTTACAAGGAAAAGCTGAAGAAGCTAGGCTGGTTCAGCCTTGAGAAGAGACAACTGAGAGGGGACACATCAATGTCTATAAGTATCTGAAGGGGAGATGTCAAGAGGATGGAGTCAGGAAATGGTGGTGGTCCCGAGTAATAGGACAACAGACAAAGGCAGAAACTTGATGAACAGGATGTTTCAGCTCAACATGAGGAGGAGCTTCTTTACTCTGCAGGTGACCATGCACTAGAATAAATTGACCAAAGAGGTTGTGGAGTCTCCCTCACCCAGAAATATTCAAGAACCATCTAGACACAATTCTGTGCAAAGTGCTCTGAGAAGACCCTGCTTGAGAAGTGATGTCGGACCAGATGACCCACTGTGGTCCCTTCCCATTTTGTGATTCTGTGATAACTAATCTGAGAGTGAAGTTGAGCAAAAGGTAAAAGAGAGCATGTTTAAGCTGAGCACTGAAGTTCACTATCTTTTGCACCAAGATTAGATGAGGCCTTATGCAACAGCAGCCTCTTTCCCACTATAGACTCTGTTTCCTTATGAAATAGATGTACTATGATCCACAAGGTCACTGCCAGCTATGATTTTCTCACAGGGGAATGGGAGAACCTGTGATTGTACTTCCTTTAAAAGCACTCAGCTACAAATAACACTAAGAACTACAAGTTAAAAAAAAAAAAAAAAAGTGTTTTTTATGCAGTAACTCACTCATGTTGAAATTTTCTGCATATTCCCACTAGCATTCTGCTGGGGAGAGAAAAAATAAAGGAATCCTTGCAAATAATTAAATATCATTAATTAATTATGAGGAAGGCATGGTAATGTACCTCCAGAGTGCAAGCACGTTGCATAGCTTGTTAATTTTGCTCTAGTCTTTTTATTGGTTTTCTTTGGTCTTGTTTTGGGGTTTTGGTTTGGACTTTCTTGGGGGATAGTGGGGGGTTGTTTGTTTGTTTTGTTTGCCTGTTTTAGTTTTAGATTTTCTTTTGGTTTTAATTTTTACACTTTGTTCTCAAACCTGGATTGTCTTTTAATTTTAATTGAATCAGTGTAATTTCATTAAATGCCTCTGGAAATCTGGACTTACTAGTTTCTATGGAAAAAAAGTCTCAATATTAAGGTGTAGAAGAGACTGGTATTTACTAGCATGAATCACTTTTTGTCCCTTCCTGTAGGCAGCCTGAAAGGGGAATTCCCAGAATTCCCAGAGGATGACAGATATGTTTTTGATCACTATATTCACACTGTTCTTACCAAGATTTTCATTGAATTTCATATCTAATCTCCAGCAAGATGGACGAACAGGATTAATTTGCTTTGTCCACACAAATATGTATAATTAATGTTTCTAAAGCTTCATACACTTAACCCTTGGATTCCCAGAGTAATACAAAAGCAAGCCTTTGTGTCTGCATTTGAGGAATAAATTTCTTCTTTACAAACTTTGCAACCTAATCCACCCTTCTGGGAAAACCATCCCATAATATCTTTACTTGAAAAATGTGAGGAAAGAAAATAACTGGTAGCATAGCACACAGGAATTCAGGTTTCTGTTAATAGCTCCCATATAACAGTTCAATAATATGCAGATTGCTCTGAAGTTAATTTCAGAGGAATCCTGTCTCCAAGTAGTATTCATACAGAGCAGCTGGAGAAAGAAGAATGACAGAGATATGAATTTTGGGTTGCTGTGTTTGTTGTTACAAGAACTTGGTTGATTTGGCAATCTGATAACAGAAGAATACACAGAAGAAGGCCTGAAGCCAAATCACAGTCAGAAGCAGTTCTGAGGCAAAATTACATTTCCTTTTGCTCTGTCCTCAGAGTGAACAAACCTAAATGTAGTGGCTTCACTGACCTTGTCACTGACTCTGGATGTAGCTGCTTCTGAAGGTGAAAATAGTTCTAATGCAGTAGCTTAGTTGTAATGACACTAAAATGGTAAAATTTAAGCTATGATCTAACAGGCAAGGCACTCTTTTTAGAGTACATTTTTCCTCCCAATAGTAACAGAAACAGGAATAGTATGGTAACAATGTAAAGAGGCACTTCTAGTCAAGAATGAAAAGCAGAATAAAAAATAGCAGCTTTTCAGAGGGCAAAAACTCAATTGCTGTATCTTTATATTTAACCACCTATTTCAAATTATCAAGTTCTTTCTTTGTTTTACATTTTAATATCATAAACCCTGTTTACAGAAACTTCAATGAGATGATAAAGGTATATCTAACTGAGTAGTGATCCAGAACAGAAGGCACTGGTCAATATAAAAGTAACACAAATGTACTGTCAGAAATCTTCAAGGAATTTTTTGGATAAGAATAAATTTCTTGTCAATCTCAGACAAGTCAGAAACCTTCAAATGAACATCACACACATTCCCAAAGAGATTACAGCCTCTTTCAATCATTACAGTGCAAGACTCAAGATAAATTACAGTTTAAATTTTAACATTAAGTTTGGGCTACTTTCTAAAAGACTGTAATTTTCATTGTCAGTTCTTTTCTCAAAATTTTTGTCTACTTTGTAAATATGGTTCTCCTCAAAATATTCAATTCAACATCTCCTCAAAGTACTCAAATCTCCTTGTTCATGTTTCTGTATTTACAGAGCAAAAACTGAACTCCAAAAAGGCTCTGTTTAAAATGATTTTTAAAGGAAAATGCAGAACATATTAACACAAATCTTGCACTTTTTCTTCCACTAAACCCCAAACATATACATAACGTCTGCAGTATTAGAGACAGATTTCAAAAATTTGATCAGATCTCTGGAGATACTATTGGTGTTTATGAGCTTGTGAAAAACACAATAGGTAGGTTCTGTATCTCTCAGTGCCTAATTACCTTGAAAAAACGGTCAATTACTTCCTCACTATTTCTAATGGGGGTGCCCTTCCTGTGTTTGTATTAATCCTCCCAATGCTACATGTACAAAAAAAGAAAAAAATATTCCTAATGCAGCAGCATATCTTGCAGTAACTCATGAATTTCAAAGCACCACATGCTTACAGATCTAGCTAATTAGGCACTCAGACAATGCTAAAGCAAATCTCAGTGTGCAAGGAAACAAACATGTGAAGTGAAACATATTTGCCTCTGTTTATCTATTTGTCTTGTTTTGCTCGTCTCCTTTTTCTACCCCTCTGACAAGCTGCTCTTTTTCATTTTGTTTTTCATGCTTGACTGGAAGTGCCTACTTCACGTTGCTGCTGTACTAGCCACACTTCTGTTATTATTGACAAAACATAAGCTCTTTTTACTGCCTTGTCTGTTTGGTTGTAGCTTAGCTCCTACCAGTCTAGTATCACTTCAGTTAAGCTGTTATGTTAGAACTGCCTGCACCTTCAGAAGCTGCTATATCCAGGGTATTAGCCAAAGTACTACGTATTTGGATTTAAAACTTTTGCAACTTCTACCTGATTTTTAGCAGTGACAATATTTCAACTCCATAAAAAAAATATAAAGTTTAGCTTGGTTTCTGAGTGTTCCCAGACTCCTTGTGTCTAGTCAGTTTTTCAGAGTTCTTCTATCATACTTTTTTTTCTGTATCACTGCTGTTCCATTTACAATAAATCGTACTTGAGAATTTCCTTTTACAGGATCATTTGCAACTTCAATAGTGCCCCAATTTAATATAAGGGAGCCAGCAAGGAAAAAAATCCATTTAAATTTACATTTCCTTCTATCAACAGTACAGCTCTGAATTAATGTGATAATCCATATCCTTTTCCCACACAAGCAGCTTCTCTTAGACTGCCATGCAGTTAGAGAAAACTTTCCTGCCCAAAGAGCTCTGGCCCATGACAACAGAACTTACCATCCCCATTTGTAATATAAATTTTCGGAAACGGTCAGTTAAGATCATTATGTTTGTTATCTTTCTACCAGAGAGTTTTATGATCCTATTGCACTCATAGTTCAAGATACAGTTTTGGACAATTAAATGACATCAATCTAGGTGTATCTAAATGGTAATCAATCAGCCAGAGCCGATTTTCAGGTCAGCTGCTGGGCTTGGATTTCTTTGTGGATACATTCTTCTCCCCCAGCCTTGTTGACTTCTCCCTAGACCTGAGATAATTGCAAAATGGGGTCACCTCCCTCCTAGCTCGACTTCCCTTAGGAAATTTAACTCACAGTCCAAAGTTCCTCTCAGGAGGTATGTTCAGGGAGGGGTGAGCTTTGGTGGTCACAGCTTCTTTATACAGTTTTACCATAATGTGCAATAGACCTTCTCAACAATATTTAGGCCATTAACCATAGCATTTCAGTCTCTCACTGTGAGTTATCTCCCTGTCTATCTCAACCCATGAGCTTCTCCATCATATTTTCTCTCCCATTCTTCTGAGAAGATGGATAGGGCAGCTGGGTGGACACCTGACAGACCGCAAAGGTCAATCCACCACAGTCCCAAACAAAGTTAACTGGAATCTGATAATTTTACCATATGGAATAACTTATACATTCTTCTCTTTAAAAAGTCTTCTTTCCCCTTGGATTTTACAGTAAATTCAAGGGGTTTTTTATTTTCATTGAATGTCTAAAAATTGGTATTACTTATTTTTATACCTTTGCTAATTAAAATTCTGGACACCTGTTTGTTCTTTTTATTTCCAATCTGCACATTACCTGCATTGGTTTGAATTGTGCTAACTCTCAAATATCCTTACATAAAATTCTGTCATTTAAGCAAATAAAAATGTGACATCTATAATTTCTGAAATGCAATTTGCAATTAGATTTAAATTTTTAAAAGTAAATTAGGTTGAGATACAGGTGATTCTTAAAGTACATGTAAATATTTTCATTTGATTATAAAAAGTAATTATGTTGACAAGCAATATGTTTGAAAGTGAGGTTATGAAAAATTAATGTAATCATTGAACTGCTTGATAACTCTTGAAAATGTGATAATAAAATAAATCAAGGAGATGTCATTTTGCTGAGCAGAAAAAGCAAGGTTTGGGCAAAAGTAAATGTAAGAAAACCAAATGCTGTAATGGAAAAGAAAATGCTGACATAATCAAATATAGACTTTAGACATTTATTTCTGGCAGACATATCACATAAAACTCCCGTACATGTGGACCTGGAACATTTTACCAAAATAAATTTCTTCAAGGTGATTAACTGGAAATATCCATTGGCTTGAACTGGCCCATTAATGCTTCCTAAATAAATCTTCTGTCATGAACCTGGGCTTTCCTAAGTGATCTAGAAAATCAAATTCTTCACTCCTTCTTACATGTCATGTTTCCAGACCTTAACTTCAAAAAATTTGTAGAAACCCTAAATAAATCTAAAGCCAAGCTCCTGCATAAAGTCCATATATATCCACAAGGAAGAGTTAAGAAAGGTTCAGCCCATGGTAGAAGGATTGTTCTCCACCAACAATGTACTTTCCTTTCAGTGGGGACTTTCTTTTTGTTGAATTCTATAATCATTGAATTGTTTGCGTTGGAAGGGACTTTAAAAATGGTCAGGGACATCTTCCACAAGACCAGGTTACTCAAAGCCCCATCCAACATGGCCTTGAACACCTCCAGGGAGGGGGAGTCCACCAGTTCTCTGGGCAACATGTTCAAGTGCCTCACCAACCTTATAGTAAAGAATTTCTTCCTAATATATGGTCTAAACCTGTCCTCCTTCAGTCTGAGGCCATTTCCCCTTGTCCTATCCCTACATGTCCTTGTAAACATCCCTCTCCAACCTTCTTGTAAACCCTCTTTAGGTACTGGAAGGCTGCTCTAAGGTCTCCCCCAAGCCTTCTCTTCTCCAGGCTGAACAGTCCCAACTCTCTCAGCCTAAGTCCATAGGAGCCGTGTTCCAGCCCTGTGACCAATTTAGTGGCCATGCTCTGGGCTTATTCCTCTAGGTCCATGTCTTTCTTTTTTGGGAGCTCCAGCACATCAATCAAAGGTGATGATGTTAAAACACACAGTCATTCAGAATGTGGAAGGCATAAGATCTCTGCTATGTGCAGGTTGTGAAGGCATACGTCTCACATCCCAGGAAAAAGTGTAAGCAGAGAGAGGATTGAAGCACACTCTTCCTGTTCAAGCACACATAGTAGATGGAAGGGTCAGAGGAGAGGGAAAAGAAAAAAAAAGATCTAGTAGCTGTGCAGTTAGGGCAGTGGTGTTCAGCTCTCTACACTCATGATTGAGAAAGTTTAATCCAATTATTTTGATTAAAATATATGAAGAATAAGGGTGAATGGAATGAAAACCCTACTTGTCCCTCTAAGAAAATCCAGAGTATTAAATAAGAATTAGTCTGCTCATGTCTCATACACCTTTTGAAGCAGTTCCTTTTCCATTAGCCTTACAAAACAAAACTAGAAAGGGTACATCTACATAGCTATATTTAGGAAAGCAATCAGGAGCTCTGATTAAGAATCAGCTCTTCAGTTCTGAAGCCTAGAAAAATTACATTGTTTCTCTTCAACATCAGACACCCCAGACCACAGACAAAGAGATCCACATTTGCTTGCAACCACACATGCCAGCACTGAGGAAGGGTAGGATAGACAAGAAACAGTCCAAGGGCTAGGGCCAGTCTGCAAAGTCATCTTCCCCGCCTCCTGGGGCTGAGAACCTGTGGGGAAACGAAAGGTAAATTAGGAAGTAAAAAATTAGTGCCATTGTTTGTAAGACTCACTGGATCAAAGACAGTGTGGTGCAAATAACATGAGATGGTTTGTCCCTCAAATATGTGACTAAGCTTCCCAAATGCATGATAACTGTTTACCATTTTTTCTTGCAAAAAGTGAAATGTCATTGCCCATAATAGAGAAAGAATGCATTTTCTGATAGAGGGCCAAAAATTTTCATGGAGGTCAAGACTTGGAGACAGCAGAGAGCAGTTAAAACCAAACGAGTAGAAACACCTAATCTTCATTAATACTGCAACAGTGAAGACAGTTATGCTATCAGAGCTCAGACTACAGTCTCAATGTTACTAGAGAGAAAATTAAATATTCTTTTCCTTGTAAATTGATAGCAACCGTATCATATGGCATGTATTTAAAATATGTATGTGGTTATGCATTTTGAAGGCAGCTCTAAATCTTGAAGTATTACAGTGTTTTTAATATTGCATACTGTAGTGTATGTACTATTTAACTGACTATAGACAGTCAGTGATTGATCAGGTTGCATGTTACAGGCAAAACAATATTTAGTTTTACCAGTAGCGGAGCTATACTGATCAGCATTTTATTACAGACACTGTTTTTGGCTGAATAATTTTTGAAATTACAAGAAAATGAAAGAAAATACAGAAGAAACAAAGAACAGAGTACAGCTTGTTAGACATGGATGGCAGAGAAGTAAATCTAAGTAATTTGAACAAAATTTAATTAGATTATACATGCAGAAAGAGCAAAGTTTGATCTTTCAAAGGATGAATGACAAAGGAAAAATGACACATTCAGTCTATGAATTGAATTAAGGACAAATCTTTGGAAAGATGAATATAGAAAAAGATAGAATACAGGACAAGAAACAGTATAAATAAATACTATAATAGTTATAAATGTTAGGGAATAGCATTTCTAAGAGTTTATTGACTCCATTTTAGATGTGACAATGTTAGTTAAGACTTTGAAATCTCAGGAAAATGCTGTAGTCGGTACAAATGGATGAGGTGGGGAGAAATAAAATAGGAAAATAGAAAAGTTCATTTAACTAACACAAATAAAGCAGAAGAAATAAAAAGGAGTAGAGACAAGTAAAAATCTGATGCATAATACAAAGGATGTAGTAGCAACCATTATAAGTATGAGCATATTAATAAGCCAGCTCAGCAACAGATACAGAATTACAGAATCACAAAATCAGCTAGGTTGGAAAAGACCTTTGAGATCATCAAGTCCAACCTATGACCAAACACCACCTTGTCAGCTAGACCATGGCACTGAGTTCCACATCCAGTCTTTTCTTAAACACCTCCCAGGATGGTGACTCCGCTACCACCCTGAGCAGCCCACTCCAATACCCTATCACCCTTTCTGTGAAGACCTTCTTCCTGACATCCAAATTAAACCCCCCCGGAGCAGCTTAAGACTATATCCTCTTGTCCTATTGCCAGTTGCTGGGAGAAGAGACTGACCTCCTCCTTTCAGGAAGTTGCAGAGAGTGATAAGGTCACCCCCCAGTGTCCTCTTCTCCAGGCTATATAACCTCTACCTCCCTCAGCTGCTTCTCACAGGACTTGCGCTCCAGACCATTCACCAGCCTTGCTGACCTTCTCTGGACACACTTCAGCACCTCAATATCCTTCCTAAATTGAGGGGCCCAGAACTGTGCACAGGACTCAAGGTGTGGCCTCACCAATGCCGAGTACAGGGGAAGAACCACTTCCCTGGTCCTGCTGGCCACACTGTTCCTGATACAGGCCGGGATGTCATTGGCCTTCTTGGCCACCTGGGAACACTGCTGCATCATGTTCAGTCTGCCATCAATCAGCACCATCATCAGGAGGTTGTCTGTGCCTCTCCTTCTGTTATCAATGTATAAAAACATTTTTTATTATCCTTTAGAGAAGTGGCCAGGTTAAGTTCTAAATGAGATTTCACCTCTCTAATTTTCTTTCTCTATGACCTAACAACATCCTTAAACACTTCCTGAAATTTGACTTTTGCTCATACCCTTGCTGGTGATTTTTTGAGTGATCTCAAGCACACACATTCGGGACAATGTCCCTCTTTCCAAAGCTGATACATCCTCTTTGTTTTCACTGAATTCCTGCAAATTCTCTCTGCCCAGACAGGCCAGTTGTTTACCCCACCATCTCATCTTTAGGCACCTGAAGTGATCTACGAGGTGATCTTCTTGTGCCGATATGGACTTAAAATTTAAAAATTCCCTGTTCTGCCACAAAACACGGGAATATTAATTTCCTATTACTTATTCATCCTTTCTACTACTTGTTTTTCACTGTCAAGGTAACTTTTTTGTTGATTTTGTGTAGCATTTTGACAAAAAAAGATGCAGGATTTAAAAATACAGTATTGAAATACTGTGTCAAGGGTATAATCATCTGGGAGCTGGAACTGACCAAATTAAACTCATTCTTGGATATTATAATTCTTTCATATTTCCCCTTTTATGGGAGGTGATTGAATGTCCTCTATGCTACCTACTTGGGATCTTAGACTACATTTGATTCATATTTTTAATTAAGCAGTGTCTATGGTAGCCCTATTATGAATTCATTAGCATGTCAATAATAATATTAAGCAGTTTCCCCTCCTGAGAGTTCAAAACACTTAGTTAAGAGGGTAATAATCACTAGTATTATTTTAAATGTGGGTTAAATACAGCATAAAACATTGAACTGACACACTGAATGTCAGAGTCAGTAATGGAGCTACAGATAAATTCTGGGTACACTGAACCTCAATTAAACCAGAAACACTGGCTCAGATTCCCTCCCAGGGCACACGTTACCATCTTATTATAGGGTTTCACTCTTTATAGAAGTTTGCCTTTGAAAATGAAAATGACTTGTCACTGGACTAATTAGAGAGGAAACTAACAGCTGAATACAAACATTAAAGCTAAACACAGATATATTGCTGTATTGAAGGCTGCTGATTTCTTTGCACTTTTGTATGTTGCATATAAAGTAATGATATAGGAAAATATGCCTGTGCCACTGAATAAAAGTTGGCTTGTACCTAAGGAGAATGATTCCTTGTACTTAAGGAATCTAAATTCTATTCTGAGATGCCACAAATGTCCTGTGTGATTTAGAACTACCTTTCAGCCTCACTGAGATGCAGTTTTTCTGTAAGTACAAATTTCTTAATGTCTCTGAGACAGAAATAGAATTGCTAAAAATGTTTTGGATCAATGATTTAAAGGCTCTATGATATTTTTAGCAAAAGCAGTACTTGCTTTGTTTAAACAAAAATGTTACATCAATGCTATGCTATCTGACTCCATATTTTTTGCATTGTTTAGAGAACTTGCCCCTGCCTTTCTTTTTTTTTTGGTCTAGTTAATACAAACAGACATTATTAATATAGTTCTGTCAAGCATTATTAGGAAATATTTTTATTATGTGATTAACAAATTTCAAACTGTACATGCGTATTAGAATTTATAGTAGATTTGTACAATAACTTGAGTGTTACTAATGTGCCATGAATATCTGAATATCGTTAATGCAATGATAGCAAAGGTCTCAGTCTCTTCATCAACTGTGATTAAGTCACTTGTCTTTTTGATATAATTATGAATTTTTCTTCATATTAGCTAAAAACTATGGGGAATCTTTCTTTCTAATGCGAACAACTATGCCTGTAGTTATTAACTTACAAGACTGTATTGCTTGTCTTACAAATAAAGATCAGAGGCACAATCCATAACCCAACCAAATGTAGCATGACACCAAAAGTTACATCACAGAAAAATAAAAGAGAGTGATTGAGCAAAGAAAAAGAACAACACGATCATGAAGAACTTCAACAGTGAAGAAAAGTTACTAAGTAAGATAAAGCATAACCTTATTAGGCCATCTCTGATCCCCAAAGATTTGCAAAGCATTTTCCCCATCAAAAGTTTGTCTGAAAATTTTTCACTTCATAGTTCCTTTCTCTACAGCAGATTGACCACTGGCATAATTTGGTCCAGCAGTTCTTAATTCTGAATGCAAAAATAACAAAGTTTTGTTATTTCTTTTCCAGGTGAGTATGTATGCTAATGACCATATGAATTCAGGGTTTTTTCAAGCTGTAAGTTTATGTTAAAAATTGTTTCTAGGAATCTTTTGATTGAAAGCAAGGAAGGACTTAGAAAACTGTTTGAAGGTGTATTATTTATTCACTGAAGAAATACTGTTAGAGAACAGATTAGTTTAGTTAATCTTGCCCTTATATATTTACTGGTGTTGAGAATACTGAATAAAAAATTGGATGCGATGTTGAAATTTTGCATCTCTAAACCATATTTCTGACAAGCCTGCAAATTATCTTATAATTAATTAGAGCAAATAAAAAGCAACACTCCAAAAACTTTGCAGGCTTTTTTCATTTTTAAAGAGAAGGCTGGAAGTTTAGAGTAACAGTTTGTTCTCAGGCCTAGACAAAAAGCCAAGAAAATATTCAAGGTTACTGAAGCTTTCTAAAGGAATATAAGCAAGCACATCACATATTGTATTAAAAGATTCAAAAGATTACTAGGCCTTACTTGGTTGACCTATTTTTGTAAAAAACTTGTGGGAAAAATACAAGCCTGATCATTTATGTGCACACAGTCAATATAAAAACAAGCAGTAAAAAGTTTAATAACGGAATAAATCTTATTAATATGCCTAACATTAATACAACAGCTGATAGGATATTTCCAACCTGAAACATAAAGAATATAGCCAAACAAACTGCCAATATATTCGGGTCTTTAAATTTGTGGTGGCTGTTGAAAGTGGTATTGGAATCTGATCTGCATTAAGAGACAAAGAAAAGGGGAGAAGACTAGTTCCTTATCAGATACTTTTGTATCACGTAAATTGTAACTTTGCTTTAATCATTGAACTGAAGTATTGCTGCCTAAAGTTCCTTCATCATTTTTACAGTACTCAGATGAAAACTAGAAAGATAGATTCTGCATGATTATACAGCATATACTGGCAGTGAGAACAGGAAGCTTCAAGAGTCAAAAGCTCTCTTGTATTTCAGCTGAGCACTTTGGGATATAAATATAAATCTCTAAATACTAGTGGTGGATGCTTTGTTAGGCAGTAAAAATTGCTGCACTCAATGCATCATGAACAGAAATACAGCCCATAACCCCAACAGGACAGTGCCAGTCATGGACCTTCAGATTTCCTCCCACTTGTCTCTAATAACCATCTAGAAGCCCAAAGCAACCTGATGGATGTGAAGGCATGTTTTTTATCCAAAGAATAAGAGTCAGAACTTGTGTATTTTTGGTTTTGTTTTGGTTTTGAGGGGCGGGGATTTTTTTCTACATCTTTTGAAACACTGTCACTTCGGCAAGTGACTTTAGAAGGGATCAATAAGTAATGCTAGCACTCAATTGTCTCCTTTCCTTGATTCAAACCTTCTGGCCTATCTCCAGTTTGAATAAACATTTTTCATACACGTACTAAAATTTTCCAAAAAGCCTTATAATTATATTCACTCACAGAGCAGTGAAGAGTTACATGCAACTGTCCCCCAAATCCTTCTTTAGCTCTAACCTTTCCGAACCCTGTAAGATTTTCACATTCCCAGAATATTTTCCTCTGTGTCAGTTTTCCCCATCAGCAGCTCTGCATGCTGTTTATGAGAACACTGAATTTTCTGACCTTGACAGGATAAACAAAAAAAAATAATTATCCCTCCTGGAATACCAAAAGGTACAGACAACAAATGTTAATATGCACAGTATGGGTTTGTTACTGATTCTGAAAACTGTCTGGTCCATCCCAAATTAGAAAAAGTCCAGAGTAATGACAAGAAACCCTGGGTCTTTCCTTTTTTAAAAATTAATGTCCTTCTGACAGATTTCCTGAAAAACACTGGGATCTAGCCTTTACACTGGGCATTTGGAGTCATAGTCAGCTACGTGAGGTTGAGTACAATTGAAGAAAATACCTGCTTTCCAGTGGCTTCTTTGCACAGTAGAAGACTGAACCCACTAAACTATATCTAAGTCTCATCCCAAGCAAATTCAGTGACAACATAAAAAAAAAAAAAAATGCTACATATTTTCTTAAGGTGTAATCACTGCAGGAATTTTCAAGGAAAATAATTTCCTATGATTAAAGACAGTAGGGACAAGAAAATGTGACATAGAAGAAAGAAACAAAATGTGGGGGTTTTTTAAAGGCTTTTAAATGCTCCCCATTGTACAAATGTTTCTATTCTCACATTCTATTAAAAAAAAAAAACCTTTGTGTTCAAAAAAAATTCACTATCTTTGAAATGAATATTTTTCAAGACAGAAGTAGTAGTTTTTAGTGGTTGCAACTATGACTAGAAGAAGACTGATAAGCTTCATAAAATCATTTAATAATTAATCACTGTCTCACATTGCACAAAACAAACTAGTTACAGTAGATCATACATAAAGTTTGATAGGTTAAAAAGACACCCATCAGATACCTGCATTTTATAAGTTATTTCATTTAGAGATAGGAGTAAAAAAATAAAAAATAAAAAGTCTTATGTCTAAACACAGAAATTAAATTTTCACAGAACAGAACAGCATATAAATTCAATGTTACCCTGAAAACATTACTAGTTCATGGGGAAAAAAATATATTCTGGTTTTTATTTCTTTATGTTAGTGAATGGATAAATAAAGGGAAAAAATACCTTGTCTCAATGTAAAACTTTAGGAAAAAACAACTGCTAAACTTTGTGTCTGAACTTTGTAATCAACCAGAAAGAACTTTTTGAAACCTTCAATTTATAGGGGAATGATTGCTCAGGATTACAGGAAGAGATTATTTTTCCTCAGTTTGGAGGGAGTTAGGTTTGGGAGTTGATCAGTCTGCATACGGTGAAGAAACATGAACATAATATGAAGTAGACAGTCTTTATAATTTAGAGGCAGTCAGTGAGACTATATGGACTTGGTGACAGCTTGGTATGACAGGCTTTCCCTTTACCTGTCCTCAGGAAGGTTTATTAGTGATTTTCTCAATCTCTTTATCTACAAAGCATGAGACTTCTACCTTAGATTCACAGGGTAATGCATAAATGAATCCTGTCCGTCCTTAACATTTCCTAACCTGCCAACTACGAGGGATCACTGATCACACTGGAAGTTTGCCATGAAGTGGAACAAGGTTTTTAAAACAAGCAATTTCTTTTCATTACACTGACCTCTACAAATGGCCTCATGTCTTCATTAGCAGCTCAGACAAGGTAGAAAACTAATTTTGCATTGGAGAAAAAAAATAAACTTATACCCTCTCAGCACCAATAGAAAATTCAGTCTCTTGGTTCGTGGTTAGATATGCAAAATGGGCATAGACCCCAACGTATTGGGCACAGTGACATCATTAACTCAATCCAGAGTCTAGAATGGTGCCTGAATGTGCTTATGTTTTGGATTGTGGCATTTTTATAATAAAGTTAAATGCACCTGAAAACTTTTTCAAAGATAGCACTTAACCCTTGCTAGAAATAATTATTTTCAATCACTCTTTAATAGATAAATGTGCCTGTGATAATGTCTGAAAACCAGGACTCCATCAGAAAGCATAGCACTTTCTTTTTCTGGCCTCATTAACTGTAGAATGGATTCAAGAAGAGGATAGAGATCTTCCTCCTCTTTGTCCAGGTGTTCTGGAACATGGAAGATATGCTTTTGAACGCTTTTGCAGAAGACTGAATGGGTCTTGAATCTTCCAGTTGCTAGGTGTATTCTGCAAACATTATGCTGTTGTATAAAAATGGAAATCTGATTTTTAATAAAAAACCCACAGAGAATCAGAGCTTGGGACAAATTAAGGGAAAAAAATCAATCTGAACTCCCTAAATACTATTATTTAGATACATATTTATATATATTTAAAAGCATAGGATGAAAAGTCTTTAAAGCATTATATTCTTTTTCTTCTTACTTTTTCACCACCCATCTCATTAAAAAATTGACCTATTAGCCAATATTCTGACAAAGATGGTGATACCCCATAATTACCCCTAACTCCTACACGCTTTTTTGATGACAAAAAGGTAACTATCTTCCTTTCAAAACTAGACACTGCTTGTCATGATAAAACAGAATTTTACAAGACTCTATTAGCCAAAATTCTATTAAAAACAAGTGGAGGTTCTAAACATTCTCCCTTTGTGTAACCAAAATGGAAAGAGAACTCCACAAAAAAATAAAAAACAAACATTCCCTTGCCTCCTACAAAATGCACCAGGAGATCTATGACATGTGAAATGTGTGTTCCAGCACTACGTAATCATGGTTCTCACTTTTGCTTTGTAACCACTGTAAAAGAACCACAGTAAAATGATATCCCCAGTTTAGAAGTTTATTTCGCCATAATAAAAAAATTAGTTGAAGAATTATTTTAAAAATATGAAATATGGTTATGAAACAAATCAGTTAATAAAAATGAGATTTTTGTCTGGTGGAAATAAGCATAATTCCACTGGAGACAAAAGAACCTATTTATATTAGCTGCAGATTTCGTTATTATTTGATATTCAGGGAGCTCAGTGATGAAAGAGCTGTAAGGCAAACAGTGAAACAGATGAGAGAAAAGAAGTAAGGAATGAAAAGGCATGCAGAATACATATTCATGCTGGTAAAGCAGATCATCTGTCCCTCCAGAAACCCCAGTAAGCGCAGAGAGACCACATGTCCATTGGAAACACCTAACGTACCTACTGAGAACTCACTCAATCTCATTATAGTCCTTCCTGAGGCTTGTCTGCCTCTCTCATTCTAAGTCATATAGTGGAACAATTATCTAAGCATATAACTGTGCAGGATCTCAGTCTCGCTTTGGGCCCTGTCAGCTGACACGGTTTGTTATACACAAACCTGAGTTTGTCCTTGCATATTGGGTATCTTTGGCCAAATTCATTAATGTTTAATTGTTTTAATATTCAATTAATTAAAAGTTAGCCAATTAAGAATTTATATGTACCCCAGTTAAAACCAGCTTATTCCAAGTTGAAATCACCCTGTTTAGATGTTCTAGAAAGTTCCTCCATTATTCCTCTGTTTAAAACTGTTATTTCCCTATTTTAATATTTCTATCAAATATCTATAACGTTATTAAGCAATATTTTATTGTTATATGATGTTTGTTAAATGTTTTATGAAATTATTTGTTAAACATTTTATGATTTTAACTACCTAATGGGGAAGAGGCTCTGCCAGCAAAGGGTGAATATTAGCTGACACTTTGTTGTTTTTAACCCCCGACCCTTGGCCC
>VZRV01010555.1:71249-123979 GCA_013398115.1 Falcunculus frontatus
TAATGTCCTCATGCTCGTGAGAGATTACTTAAAATGTTGCAAATACTGATATGAAAAGACCCTGTTCAAAAGCCATTAATAGGCTTTAGAGTGTATGTTTCTTTCCATTTACTGCAAGGAGATGCTAGGATAGGATAGGACTTAACACACTAAGGGAAATTTGGGCATGCCTACCAATGTCAAGGGCAAGTAATCATGTCAGCTCTGTTCACAGCTGGAACTGGCAGATGATGCTTATTAGTACATCCCAGCTGTACATTAATGCTCCTGAATGCAGCTCCGAATGGAATCCATTTTATGACTACTGATATAAAGCATGTATGCTATTCCCTATGCCTGAGCATATCATGTTTTCCAGTGATCATTCTATGCATCTTTGAGTCCCACATAACCCAGTCAGCACGCTCCTCCCTTAATTTAACACTCCAAATAGCATCTTTAGTATCAATTACTTGGTTTAGATTGGGAATGCACAGTTACTGATTGTCACACAGCTGTTATTTCCATGGATGAATATACCTTATTCTTCAAATATTTTTCTTGAGGATTCATAAGTTCATATTTTATGAAAAAGTAAAATATATGATTAAATCTTATTTAAAAAATTAAAGCTTCTTATATTCAAGTTGGTTATTAAGTGGAGATGGCATACCTGGTATTATATATTACTGGGGAGCAATTATTTCTCCTGTGAGTTCGACATAGCCAAGGACTTCCAACTCAAGCGTATAAATATCACTATTTCAGAACCACTAGGTTTTATCTAGTACAAATCAGGCTTATACTTGTTCCTGTGTTCTGGGGAACAAATAAACTGCCAAAAATGCCATTGTGCAACTGAACAAAACCACTTGCTCTCCATAATTTCTTGCAAACAAAAGAACCGGTTTGGCTGACAAAGTCCTACTGGTGGCTCTTCTCTTGGCGGAAGTCACAGCAGGTTGAAAAAGAATCAGCTTGCAGCTATACTTCATAGGAGTGTATGATTATGTCTATTCCCATCATGGAAACAGTTCACTCAGGACTGTAAAATTAAGAATGTCATACAAGCATTTGGGACAAGATCGGAGACTGTAACACTCCTAAAAATTCAGGGTGTACTTGTGTTTACTGTCCTCTTCTCACCGTCTCACTGATACTATAAAGAACCTTCAGCAATATTACTTCTCATTTCAAATTGCCTCCCTGTAGCTCTTTCCCTAGCAGCCTCACGCATTCAAACCTGATGCACAAAGACATTAATAAAGTCAAAATCTTAGAGCACAACTAAACAAAAACTCGGCAACTAATTTTTTTAATTAATTGTTGAAGAGTTTTATTTTTCTTCACTTACCAATTCTTCAGCACAAACTCTTCTGTTTCCACAGGTCGTGTGGGTGGACCTGCATTTTTTTAAAAAAATCCTATATAATTTTTTAGGCCACTATGTCAATAGTTTAAAATCAAACCACCCTGCTCTTTTGAAGCTGCTGTCAGGGACTTGAGTGCATCAAAACGCTTTGCAACCTTTTTCATCCTCTGCACTCTAAATGTTTAACTAGCTCTCAGATATGTTGAAATTCAGGTTTTACATCAGGCTTGGATCAGACTGATGTGATCTTTAATGTGTTGAAGCTCCAGTTCTTGCCCTTGATCCTTGTCTGATCTATAAAAGCCAGTCCAACACATATCTTTGCACCTAGTGGGGTACCTTCTTGATTCTTACCTTCTGACTTCGTTTCCTGTCTTGACCTTGGATCTGTCACATCTCTGAAAACATTTCTGGTCATTCTGGACTGTGGCTGACCCTGGTTGTCATCACTGGACCTGCTCTTCTCCCTCTGTTAGTGTGCTGATTTGAAAGGCAACCTTGTCTTACCTGTCAGCTCTGCTTGTGGCTTGCCTTCTCTTTCTAGTTTTTGCTGCAACTTGGCAGCTAATATATGGACAAAAAATTTAAGTCTGAGGTGGTTTTAGCTACTGATTAGAAAAAGTAAAGCGTTACTTTAGGTTCCTTCTGAAAATAAAACAAAAACTCTGAAAAACTCATTCAAATAGCATCATGGATTCAGAATCTCTGATCCACAAAAGATAAATTGTGTTATTTTTGTTCCAGTCACAAGTGATGGATGGCAACTCACCTTTTGACTGACTGACCATCACTTGTATAATCAATAGTACACATGAATAATGGTGATCTGAGCGCTTAAACTGAAACACACAGAAATATAGCAAAGCACTTTCGTGTTTCTTAAGAATATATCTCATAACAATGATTTTTACATTTGAAAAACTCTAGGTTATCTGATAGATTTGCGGATATAATTTACACTACCAAACCTAAAAGCCATTGTCCATGCCCACAGTGTTACTTTACATGCAGAGATAACAAATGGCTGTTGATAAACATAATTGTTAAGAGGGAAAAAAAAACAAACCAAGAAATGAATCCATATCACCAAAAATTTTCTAGTAATTTTTATGCCCAGTATACCCTTGTCTATGCCAGTGGCACTCACACATTACTCACACAAATACAAAAAGAAATAGAAATATTTTATATGTCTCACCATCTCAACATATGACTACTAAGGATTTTTCCATTGCAGAGTTCTGTACCGGAAGGATTGCTAATAAGAGTGTAGACCCTCTAAAGAACAAGAGTGCAAGATAATAGAATAATAAACGATGAAAAACACGCAATTAAAATTTTCATCCTATAAATTCTTTTAATGAAATTCTCAAAGAACTACAAATGGGCTTGATGATCTTAGAAGTTTTTTCCAACCTAAACAATGCTATGAGTCTATGATATAATAATGTATTATGCCTGACAATGCCTCTTTGTGGGAGGGAAAAGCTATATGATCCTCTGTCACTAAGGACAGAAATATTGTTGTATTAAGTTGATTAATTTACATTATTTCCTGTAAGTATGTAATAATCTTATTTAGAAAAAAGAAAATATAAACACTTTTAAAATAAATTTGAGGAAACTGTTCTCACAAACTCCAGAACTACCATTACAGATTCAAAGTTTTTTAGGATATTTATATTTGTATTTAAACTTCTGAATGTTTTCAGTCTCAAAGTTTATTTGTCTCTGGCAGAGGCAGAAGACTTATATATACTTTCATAAAGTGTGAAAGATTTTACATCAGCAGTGAATGACAGATTTTTGTTCACACCGAATTAAGACAGGGATGACTGGAAAAAATGCTTCCTTTAAATAACCTATTCTTTAAAAGCTATAGAAATAAAAACTGCTGTAAAAAAACATGAAAATATTTAATTTTTACATTACTTTAATTTTGTGAATCCTCAGAAAATAAATGAATCATATCTTTGAGAAGTCCTCCCAATTTTTCGTAGGCAGTTTGTTTTCTAGAACTCAAATAAGTTTTGAAGTTTCATATTCATCCTCTTTTCAGACTTCTACCACTATCATTTTGTTCCCATCTTAACTAATACCTCTTCTACCATCAGCAATTCAATATATCTTCAAAACCTGAACTCCTATTTCTCCTGGCAGCATTTTTAAAAGAGTAATTTAAGAAAATGAAAAACAAAAACCAGCTAGACAAAATCAACTAACCAAACAAAAACCCCTTCTTCCCCCCTAAAATTAAGGGGAAAAATTTAAAAAAAGCTCATATATTTTGAAAGAAAATTATGTTGTAATTTGTATGAACTGCAAATTTGCTTGAACTAGCCTGTTAAAGCCTTTATTTTGCTCTGAGTGTTCAAGGTAGGTGTAAATATTAATGTGTTGGGATGGCTGTTTTACGGCTTTTACTTGGTTTTAATAATAAGTTTTCCAATATAGTCTTTTTGTTGTGACATTACTATTTAAAGAGCATTTTAAATTAAATGTAATGGAGCTAATTATGAGAGAAAAAACACAGGTTAAATCTGGTCTTAAAAGAGAAGACACACTGGGAATTATATAGTTCTTCCCTATGCATTTTTGATGAATTTTACCGACTTGCACACTAAAAACATTTAGCCAGAAAGGCTTTTAAAGTTACTTTCTTCTGTCAGATTCAGAACATGGGCCTCAGATAGTACCTAAACTTAGTGTAGTGTATGAACTCAATTTCTTATATTATCATAAGATGTCTGTGTTAATGGCATGGGAAGAGTTCTTTTGTCATATAGACAGACAGACAGAGATGGATGGATGGATGGATGGATGGATGGATGGATGGATGGATGGATGGATGGATGGATGGACGGATGGACGGACGGATAGATAGATAGATAGATACTCATGTACTTAAAAGAAATGTATTTTTCCAGTAACACTCTGTTCTTAACTATGAAGAACAGAACTCCTGGATACTTTATTCTGCAATCTTGAACTTGCCTCTCAGTCCATTATATATTATAAAATCTGTGAGAGATGTAATGTATTTCTTCAAATTAAATAATTTTACCCATCTTAGCCAATAAAACAGAATATGTCTGCCAATTTCTCCATTAAAACCTTGCTGATATGTTTTACGTAAACTATGTCAAACTTCAAATTTTCTATAATGATTCCAAAAGCACAGTTATGCATAGAAATCTAAATGACTGATAAAAGATGAGTTTGACCTGACACAATGGTTGGATTCAAAAGATCACTGTAGTATTCCACATAATTACTTATTCTTTTTGAAACTTCAAACTTCAATTTCCAAATGAGTCGCAACATTTGCTGTAACCATGATCATAATTCTAAGGGGTTCTCCTTCCAGAGAACCCAGAAACTTAAACGAATTACTTAGCATTTAAGAAGTTTTAACCCAAGCATACAGGAACAGATGCTATGCTCACTTTGTTATGTCCTATTATGCCTGTAAGAAGCCATAGTGCTGAAGATGTATGAGTTGGCTTTCATTTTCCAGATGACTGGGCCTGCCAGGGGCCACCAGAAAAAAAAAACTTTTATAATTTTCTTTATTTCTGCGTTTATATGAGTTTACTTGATTTTGGAAGGAAGGAGTAGTCATAGCATGAGTGCTAAATTTTGCCTGTAAAAAGCATCCTCCTGGAATTCTTAGCAAAACCTTTATGTCAAGGACATGACATTTTAAGAACAACATTTTGCTCTGAAGCTTGGGAAAGTTCAGATTAACTTGATATTAAAAACTAATCACCATTTCAAAATGGAATTGATCTAATTGAAATGAGAGGCCTATTCCCTTCACACTATTCTTTAATCGGAATTATTCCCTAGAATTTTGAAGATCATGACACTTGCCACTTTTAGCAGCATGAGTAAGGTGAATTACTTGAAACCTAAGTGCAAACGGAACTATTTGACAGATTCAGAAGTCCTTGCAGCCTATGACTAAACTGATAGTGAGACAAGGTAGAGAACATTTAATAATTTAAGAAGATTACATTTGTGGATTCAATTACCAATGGATTAAAATATAGATATTTTCACTTCTGAGAATTACTAGGAAACAGTATTATATGGTCATTCAATTTTTAACTAAAGCTGTTAGAGAACATTTTGATAGAAACCTCTGGAAAAAAAAGTGTGTTTTCCTGGGAAGAGGGAGCAGGTTCCATTTTACAAATGCTTTAAAATCTAACCTAGGTAAGCTGCCTAAAAGTAAGGGCATGCAGGCATAGTCATTTTAGCTAAGTTGGTTTAACACCAGTAGAGTTATATCCCAGCTTTTGAGAAAGACATTTGCTAGAAAACCAGTCATCCAAGATTTCCAAGCAATTAAAAGAATGGTAGGATATGCTCTTATCATTTAGGTCAAGAAAATAATTTCTGCAAAATGGAAATGTGAATAAGAGAACAGCTATTACTGATAGTCAAATAGCCAAAGTAGAAAAGATTTCTACATTAAATAATTCATAAAAAAACATAACATACCATAAAAATAAGTACAGGATAAGAAGGAAGGTTATATACTGAAACCCAAACTACAGAAATATAAAGCAGATGAAATCTGGTCTGAAAATAGAAATATGGCTGAGAATCTGTGTCAAACTCTCTCACAGCTATTGATATTAGAAAATTATAATCACTTCTAAATCAATAAGGCATGCATACAAGTGTGCACAAAGCTACAAGATGACGGGCTATAACAAGCAAGATTAATTTATAAACTAAAAATAAGAGACTATTTTACAAGCACATGACAATCGCTTTAGTACCTAAATTTGAAAAACTGCTAAATGCCAGAGTTTGTATGTTCTTTCTGCCTTTCAATGACTGAAGGTTTAACTCCCTGGCCTGCTGTGGGGCATGAACTTGGAGCACAGATTAAACGACAGTAAGGTTTGCTCTGTTTTTGAAGGAGTGATATTGACAACATAACACTGAAAATACCACAGTTCTCCGGATTTTAACATTGACAAACACAGCATACATTTTCATGCTTTATTACCAAAAAAGTACAGTACAATGCACTGCATTGTCAAGATATTTTTGCTAATATTGCGAATATTCTTTGTCTTAACAGACTTTATACACATGGGTTTTCTCTGGCTCTGATGGGTTTTTTACGTATCTACTGCAATGTAAATTAGCAAAACAAAATGTCTCTTTCTTTACCTTCACTATACAAAAATTCAGAAATAAAAGCAAATGTAAATTAGAAAAACTAATTAGCTATCTGTGGAATATAATTTCATAATAAAATAACTCATCCTGGACTTCCCATCAAGATCCATCAAGACTTCAGAAGCTATTCAGTTTTATAGAGATTTTTATGTAATTTCTGTTTGCATACTCAAATTTAGCAGTTAAGTAATTACCTTTAAGGCTATGCACTGCTGAAAAATGAAAGAGCAGGTTATCGTGCAACAAACTACAGCAATATATTTTGATCTGGATTTAGCTTAAAACAACTGAAAGTGTGATGTGAGAGTTTCAATTTTATTAGACTTACAAATACTTCAGATGTTGATAGATGTGGTGGCTTGACCTGTTCACAAAATTTTATACCATGAGAACTTAAGACAGAGGGTGAGAGAAAATGCAGTCTTAACAGTGAGTTTTCACAGAAGGTATTACAATTGAATGAACTATACCAACAAACAATTGTTCTTCACATTTGTGCATCCCACAGAGCTAAATGTGTCATTCTTTGGATTGATGTCACCTGTGTCATCCTCCTCTATGCCATTCTTCTGTATAAAGAAGTCTGAGCACCTTCTCCAGAAGAGCTGGTTGACATGACTAATGTGGATCTTTAATACATCTCTTTCTTTCTCTTCTCTCCCTAGAGAAGTGTGGCTCTCAGAAGACATCTCCCAGCTGGATGAGTTCAGGTTTTTTTCTCTTGAATTTTTAGCATGCATACTATCATTTTTATGTAGCAACATTTATGTAATATTGTATAAATGTAACATACAACAAAACCAAACCTTCAGGTTTGAAAGCCACACATCTTATCCTAGCCTACTCAATTTGTCAAAGGAAGTACTAGCAGCACAGACTGCAGTTCTTCATTAGTACATGGATGTCCTGTGAGAAGTCACTAAAGAAAAATTAAGGTAAATGAACCCATTTTATAATCTTAGTAAGCAACAAAAACAAAATTTAGAAAACTGATATGAAATTAAATGTCAAAAATGGTTTGTAAAAGAACAAGCTTTTGTCACTATTTTAGTCTTCACTTAAAAAATACAAAGTTGTTATTGGTTACTTAAGGTGATATTTATATTATCTGATTGTCTATTCATAAATTCACAGCTGAACAATGTGCAGCTTTATTTGCATCAGGACAATCATACCTGCTCTAAAAGACAAAGAGAGACACAGAAAAATAATCATAAATAACTAAATAAAGGCAAGACCAAAAGTTGAATGCACAAATATGAACAAAAGATTTGCATCATTCATTGTGAGACAAAATATGGAAATGGATAAAGATAACAAAAGCATTAAATGGATTTTGACACCTATAATTCAGGGCTAACCAGCATGCAGACAACTATCTGCGGTATTTAAAACTTCCAGTCAAAGGAAATGTTCCATGTCTCTAGGAACATAGACAGTTGAACCAGGCTCCATATTATAGCTGAATTACACAGATGACCAAGACAGAGCCACCAACTACAAAGCTGTTAAGTTTGTTCATTGTAGAATAAAGAAACCAACGAGCTGAACTCAAAACAAAAACCTGAATTACCAATACATGAGAGATGAATCTTGGAAATTTATTCTCTATGGTGAGATTTTATGATTTCTCTCTGAATATTCTGGACAACACAAGATAATGAAAAGACTTTTAAAAATCAAGTACTGTTTTAAACTATGTAGAAATTGTATAGACATAATAGAGGTACAGATAGCTTAAGATTTAAAAAAACCAAACCACCAACCAGAGAAACAAGAAAATTCACCTTGCTATATTAATTTTCCGTAATTCTTCTAGCAAGCTAAATTTCAAACAATTTAACTACTTCTTTATTTATATCTACTAACATAGTTCAAGTTACAGAAGCCAGATATTATATCCAGAGCTTTTTCAGAACTACGTAATTTGAGGCCAGTTTTGTCTCCCAATTCTGTAAAATAGCAAAACTACTAAAGCAAACTTTCTATATAATGACGTTTTCTGGAAGACACATAAATATTATAAAATTGTTAACACTTGTGTTCTTAGAAGCTTACATATGTTATGCTGGTTTTGACTGAGACTGATTTTCTTCGTAGAAGCTGTTACGGAGCTCATTCAGATTTGTGCTGCAAAGAGTGTGGATAACACAGGGATGTTTTATTTACTGTTGAGCAGCACTTGCACTGAGTCAAGGACTTTTGCTTCTCACCCCTTCCCACAAGTGAGTTGACTGGGCATCCACAAGGAGTTGGGAATGCACACATCCGGGACAGCTGACCCAACCTGACCTGAGGGATAGTCTTTACCATGTGCTGTCATATTGAGCATAAAGGTGGAAGAAGAAGAGGGAAGGAGAGGGCATTCAAAAGGATGGTATTTGCCTTCCCAAGGCACCCTTACACTTGATGGAGTCCTGCTTTCCTGATAATGGCTGAACACCCGCCTGCCAATAGGATACATGAATTCCTTGTTTTGCTTTGCTGGCATGTGTGGCTTTTGCTTTACCTGTTAAACTATCTTTGTTCCAACTCGCAAGTTTTCTCACTTTTGTTCCTCTGATTCTCTCCCCCATTCCACTGTAGAGCAAAGTGAGTATTAAACCATGACATCAGGAGAGCAATTTCTTGGATTACCTGTGTGAATGTATCTTTTCCCTTCCAGCAGTTGTCTGAGTAAACAAAGACTCCTATGAGAAAAAGTAGGATGGGAGGCTCTGGTGACTGTTGGTAAAATGCCTTATTTACCCCTCTCAGTCAGAGGGGCAGGCTGCACCAGATCCCTACCCAATATCCCTGAGGTTACCCTTCCGTGTTATCTTGACCTTGAGACTCAAAACTGGCAAATCTCCTGGTATGAACTTTATAGTAGCACACACACACAATACAAAAAAAGTCCCTGAATAAAACATCTGTCTGATATTTGCTACACTTACAAATAAAATGCAGTTTTCCACTTATTGAATAATTTTATGAAGGAAGAAAGGCTGACACAGAAGTATTCATAAACAGTAAAAGTGTAAAAACCTTAGAAATGCAAGAAGAAAACTACAGAATTTTATATAGCTTGCTGTAAGCAAAGACAGACCTGATATTTATGCTGAATATTTCCAGGGGAATAAAAAAAAAATCTGAAACCCCACAGAGAAATTATAGAATGTGTCTCTCTTCAGTAACTAATGAATATATAAATTGCTGAGCACACAGGTGAATACTTTGGGGAAAGCCGTTCTCTCCATAGTGAATATAGTCCTAAATTGGAAGTGCCTTGGAGTAGGGTTATTTTTTCAAAAGTTTATTGTATTTTCTGTTTAAAACACCAGTTACATGTAGTTTATTTTAATAGTAATAAAGCTTTTGACTCTCTTTGCAAAGCTCTTTGAAATCTGTTGATAAAAAATACTATAGGAAAGTCAAATGTTGTTATCATTATTATTGTACATGTAATTTAAATGAGTGGAGTTCACAAGGAACTATATGTTGTAATATATTAACATTTAGAAGCACCAAAATAAGGAACTTTACAGGGACTTCTACTACATCTCTACAGAGAATTATTAGGGGAGAGGAGAAGGGGAAGAGAAATAAGTAAGTAACCCCTAGTGTTTTTTCCACACTGGTTAAGAAACTAAGGGGTCTCTTAGGGAATTATTCATCTGCATGTATGATTAATTGATAAGATAAATTATGTAAATTAAGTAAGCATTATGGTTTACAAGTCACTTGTAATTAGTTCATGTGAACACACTTCTGTTGTAGCCATTCTGGAGAGGATCTAAAGAAAAAGATCATTACAAATACCAACTGATTAGGTAAATTCTATTTAAGCAAGATGAAATCAGTATGACATTGTAATTTATAACCAAGAGGCTTATTGAAAAAACCAAACCTGATGCAAGCAACACCTCTTTTTTTTTCTTTTTTTTCTTTTTTTTTTTTTTTTACTTCACTGGCACAATTTATTTGCGTGAAAGAATAGATGTTTCTTCGATTACCTGAGATAAGATTTGCTGAGAAGTCTTAAAAAGTGTTTTGATTCAATTAGTGACAATGAACCCCTATTGTTATAATACTAGCAAAAATATTGAAGGAATGGTCAACAATTAACCACAGTAAAAGGGAATGACAAATATAGCAATTTTCTCTATTCAGAAATCTAATAGTTGGAAAAAGAGTATGGCAAAGTATCGCAAAGGTCCCTAACAGGAAAGAGTTGAATAGCAATTTCAATTTAGCAAATTGTGTCCAGGACAAGTTCATGCTTCCAAGTGTTAGCAAGAATCCTCAGGTTTTAAAAGAAATAGTTAACCACAGAATTGACCAAGTTTGTCTGGTCTTGTTTGATCTCGAATACATTTTAGCTCAATTTTATGTGTATTTCCAGATAATTCAAGAAAATTGTGCTGTAGTGCCAGCTTCCTCTATCATGGGTTTACTATTGTCTCGGTTGTTCTACTTGCTATGGTAAAATGGTCAGACCTATTGCTTGTGCTGTGATTTTGGAATTTTAAAGGCATATTATTATCTAAATTCATGCTACCTTCAGTTTGGCTTATTTCTTTTGCAACTGTATGTTTCATATCGTAAAATAAAGCACACAATATAAAGAAAAAAACAAAAATAATCTTACAAGTCTACATAATCTTAGTATTTTAGTGTAAATAAAACAAAGGTGAATACAGTGTGTAATTTGTTAACAAGTACAGGTTCAGAAATATAACAATAACCCTGAGCAACAACCCTCAAGACTGAGAAGGACAAAATCTCCTGTCAGTGCAGTAATTGTCTCAGCAAAAAAAAAGGGATGCTGACAATGTGCTGTAACAGCATGTGAGTGGGGTGGGATTTATGTCAGATAAAGGAATATAGGATAGAAAATCAGTGTAAAACAGTTTTAGTAGGATGGAAAGCAATTGCCTCAAGTTGTGCCAGAGTAGGTTTAGATTACATATTAGGATAATTTCTTCATGGAAAGGATTGTTAAGCATTGGAACAGGCTGCCCAGAGAAGAGGTGGAGTCACCACCCCTGTAGGTATTTAAAAGATGTGTAGATATGTTATTCAGAGAGATGGTTTAATGGTGCACTTGGCAGCCTTATGTTAATGGTTGGACTGGATTATCTTAAAGGTCCTTTGCAACCTAAATTGTTCTATGATTCTATTCTATACAATGACTTCTCTGTCACAGTAACAGAGAAGATCCTATTTAAACAGACTGACAGTATTTACCTGAATAATCAAGTAAAGACAGTCCCAAGACACAGTCTAATCCTGATTGATGGCCATCTTAGCACTTACCTCAGTGAAGAAAGTTAGCAACATAAATTACTGAGTTCAGTCTCAGGTGAGTTAATCAAAAATCTGTCTTCAAAATAATACAGTTATAAGGAAGATATAAATTAACTACGTCAAATAACAGTCCTCAAAAATTAAGATGTAGTTTTTGTCCTAAAGACTTTATGATTCATTTCAAGACAAAGACATTTCCCCTTCTGTGTAGATTGCTTTCCTTAGCCCAGTGCTTCAGATAAATCACAAATCTGATTCATTTTGAATACAAATAGAAATTCGATGTTAGCTTTTTTCTTTTTTTCCATACAAATTACAAGTCTTTGAGCTTACTTTCTTGATTTTATTTTCATCAAATTTGTTTATAGTGTCTATTTATTCTGTAGTAATGACAAAGCTGTGATAAAGCTGCAGACAAAGTCAAATATATAGTTGAAACATAGTCTGAACAATTTCCATCTGAATGATTTCTTCAAAGTGTGATTCCACTGCACTACAGATCTTGGCATGCTCGTCAATCTGCCCTGTTTGAAGTTAACATTCCCCTGGGAAAAGGAAAATACCATATGAAATTGCTTGAGTGAGCTGTTCTGTCTTCGTGTTTTCACAAACAATCAATCTGGGAGTTACAATGTTAGGAATCAGAACACAATGCTTTATTAAGACCAAAAAAAACCGGTCTGAGATGCAACGAGATGATTAGGTCAAGAAAGCAGAAATGTAGTGTGCATTTTAAAATAATGTGTATATTTTCCTGGCACATTATCTTCCTTATTTAGTATCATTAGATTTTTCACAGTTATGACTGATTACAATCACAGATTTAATTTGATGAGGTAGCTGCTATGAAGGCTTCATATATTCCATTCAACTATTCACAATTATTATGCCTGCATAAAAGAACATTCCAAAAGTTGAAAACTCAGGTAAAGAAAAACTAATCTGAAAATTAAAACTACCGTTGTAAACTTAGTTCAAAGTTTCAAACATTTATATATGTTTTGTGATATTGTCATGTTTTTCTCTATTCTCTTGCTTCATTTGGTAGAAAATAAACATTGCTTACATTCACCAGACAGTGCAATAATATTTTATATTTTAGTTTTATTTAAAACATTTTTGCTCAAACTATAGCTTTAGGATTTATTTACTTGACATTATTTTAACAATTTTCTTATTACAGTTTATCAGTTATCTCCTAGGATGTTCTGGACTAGTCTAAGCACTATAGTATGACAAGTTCTCAAAATATATTTGGTAGGTGAAGGAGAAGTACCATTTCATTTCATAGCTGGAGAGCCAAAATAGAGGAAGATTGCTACATTTTGTGCAGGAGGCAGCTGGAACCTCTTATAATTAAGCGTTTTCATCGTGCAGCATTCGATATGTTCAAGGCACATGTCTCTTTGTTTTTAATTGCTACTGTGAATGTACAACATCTTCAGCAAATTGTTGTGAAAGATCTCACATTTGGCAATAGTTAAAAATGGGTGACCGTTTTCAAAGAATTTTTTTAGGTTACTTGCTTCATATTTCATGAACTGTCATGCACACCAAACAGGAATTTGTCCCAATTAGCTTTTAAAACACTAAATAAGTAGAATATCCTTCTATCAGATGAGGACTTTACTTTAGTCATTGCATATTTCCCAGGTTCTTAGGGAATATAGCAATTACAACATTCAACAATGCTTTCTTGCTTTATCTACATCTATCCTATGCAATTAAATAAATGCAAAAATATTATTCCACTTTTAAAATCCTTTTCACCGTTTTATTAACATTCAAAGTACCTTATAATCTCACATTTCTCAAACTTTGATTTTTGCAGTATATTTTTACACTCTTATGTGGTTTCTGACCTTAGATCTATATTTTTCACAATATTTTATAAAGATACCTGCCTATTACAATGAGTGTTGTCAAGTGAAGGGGGTTAATAATAGTAATATGTTATCTACTAAGTGAATATCATTTAAATATTTTGCCATTCTGTTTCTCACCTACTTCAGATAGGTAAAATAATGTCAAAACAAATGGCATAGTTCAAGGTACTTTGTTCCATCCCAATAATTTTTTGCTTTTATGCTTATGAAAAACTTTAAATGGTCAATTGAAATCAAATTCCATATTTTTATTTTACTGGTGACCAGAAAGATAAAAGCATTGTTTTTCTTTCTTTTCTAAGAGTTTTTAGAATGTGCAGGACCAACCTTAGAAATTCCAAGAGAGGAGAAGTGCTGTAATTTTATGTTGAATGACCCAACTGAATGACTCGGGTGATTAGCACAGACTAAATTAACATTGCTCATTTCTTGTATCAGCATGCAGCTCACTCAGGACAAAGAACAGTCTTGAAACAAAAAAGGCGATTGCAAAAAACCCGTGAAAATATTCCTCAAGCTGAATTACATGGTCATTTAAAGAAAATAAATCTGTTAAAAATTCTCATTTCAATCTATAGCCCCAGGAGTTTGTAGTGAGCTGTGTCCATTTGTAAAACCAGCATTTTCTGTATCAGCCAAAGTAGTAACACCCAAACGTAAGTTAGAGAAACTTAGATATATATCTAGATTATCCTACACAAATATTTTTAAAACAATGACTTTTGATGTCATTGGAGATGACTTAAAAATAGAGATGGACATGGAGAGAACTTAAAAAATCCAATTTCTACAGTAGTCTATCTGCAAGAATTGAGCTACATGTGGTGTCAGTAACATAAAGTTAATTTCCAAACTGATATTCTTTAAGGCAGTCAAATACCCATCAAAACACCTCCATCTCCTCCATTAAAACACACATTGTAACTTCTACGTGTATTCATTAACTTCAATATTTGTGTTACTCACTGAACTGAAGTGTTGGGTTTTTTTCACTCAGTCTGCATTGCAACAGAAATATAATGTAATACTAAAAATAGATGATTATCCATTTATAAATAGTTCGAAAGGTTTGATTTCCTAACTCCTTGGAATGGCAGGCAGTCATGTTGAGAAGAATGAGACAGTTTTGGTTTGTTCAAAAGTGATGATATACGAATCACATCGCAAAGTGAAATGAAGGTCCAGCTGCCCAGTGTTTAGCAGAAGCAGAGAATGAAACCAATAATTTTTTTAAAATAACACCAGAAAAAAAAAAAGGACAAATATCAAAAATATCTTTAAAATGCATTTATAGGAGTAAATTTTGTGATAGTGACAAATCAGTCACCACTTCAGAAAAAATGGGCAGGAAGTAGAATATGCTTTAAAGAAGTCAAGAAAGTTGAAAAGTTGATGCAATTTTATTAAGTTGAGAAAACATAACTTTTTCTACCAGAATGCATGAGCATTTTTGTTGCTTCTTTTTTTCTCCCTAACATAATTTATGCTTGTGCCAGCTGTCAGAGCTTTTAAGCATTTTAGAATGCACAATGCAGCACACCCTGAGCTAGAATTTTTATTAAAGTTTCATTTGTAAAAAAGCAAAAAAAGGAAGATGTAGGGAGAAAGGGACGTCCATTATTTAACAGATATTTTATGTACAATTTTTGTCATAAAACTCCAAAATGATAGGATATAATATACAATATGGAAATTATATAATATCTTTAATATAGCTTTCTGAAATAACTACCTATTTGTTTTACTTTATTCTACTCAGCTGAAGTAGAGTATGTTCCATGGGTAATGCAAATACAAAAAAAGCACTGCAGGAAATATTACAGTTCAAATGTTTGCTGTAAATTCTCATATGGTTGTGACAAGCACAATTTTGTGTAATACATATTGATATTTTAATGTGAAAATGAAACAAAAACTTACTAATATGACCAGACTTTTTTATCTGATATTTTACTTTACCCTGTTTACAGTTCTGCTGTGGTTATAATAGTGGTCTCTCAGCTCTTGATTACATGATTACTCCCCATTGCTATATGTTTCAAACTGTGAAGGTATTCTTAAGGTGAAAAAATCCAGTTTGTCCTATATTTCCAGTTTCAGCTCTGCTGGGATCATGTTTCTTTATTGAGTCAGCAGAAATAATTCTTGGATTTGGAAGACTACAGTAATATTTCAGGTTTCAATAAGCAGCAGTTTGGAGTGGGCTTCTTTCATTACCCAAGAAGCTGGTTGACATTTTACTCGTCGCTCAGCATCTCTAGATTCAGAATTTATTTATTCCCTCATTTATTCCCACAACAGTATATTTCCCTGCTGTTTTTAAGAGTGTTTAACTCTCTATATCCTATATTATTTCTCAGGATAACCTCCACCTTATTTTGTTATTTCTAATATCTCATCTTACTATCAATTTATTACTTCTTGTAATTAATATGAATTTACTAAAAAAAGCCCAGAACAGATGATGACACTGTTTGTTATTAGCAAAGGAAATGACAATTTCAACTACTCTAAGTGTTGCTAACAGTTGGTGACCACTAGCAAATTCTGACTTTCCAATCAGAGCAGGCATGGTACTTAGGAAGCATGAAAAACAACAGTTCTCATTCATTTTGGTCACACATCATTAAAAATTATGGAAAATTTATCCCCCATCCAAAATTAATTTCTTCCATGTAGGTCAAACTACAATTTCTGGAGCCAGAAATCCTAGGACTTTTTTAAATGTCATATTTAGTTGCTAAATCCATGGTTAGGAAAACATTATTGATTTTTTTTTCAAAGGGTCATCTTAAGTATTTAACAGCAGTATTGTATCAGCAATGTCATGTGGGTCTTTTTGTTTTATATGTTCAGATTTTTGTGCTCAAGACAAAGAAATAGTTATTAGAACCTACAAGAGGACCCTATGTAAACAATCAAGGAAGGCATTTAATGAGCTCTAAACACAAATTTTATTGTAAGATACAGTAGAGGGTCTCTGCAAACATAATAAATAAGATCTATATATATAAAGAAAATATTTCGTCCTCCAGGAGGGATTTCCTTTAAGACTGTGATAAAAGTATATTTTTACTTCTTTTACTTTTTCCTTATCTGATTAATTATGAATGGGTGAATGACCAACAAATAACCATTGTAACTATTTTTTAAAAATTATTAATGAAGGTAATTATAAGCCACCACAATCCTTTGCATATACTTTTTTCCCCAAAGAACTATTTGCCACTGACTGAAGAATACAAGGTTTGCAGTTTTTGATGAATGTCGGTATCTGTTTTCTTATTTAGTAACAAATTTTGGATCTTGTAGAAAGGAAAATATAATAATATGTATAAATCCTCAAGCACACAGAATATGATTTCTAACTATTAACACTATTTAAAATAGACCTTTTACTTTTGGAAAAATAGAATCAAAGCCACAGAGAAGAAAGCAAGCCATGATCACCACCATTGTTTCCTTCATAGGGTTCTTCACATGTTGAATCTTCCTGGAGAGAAGGGTCATTTATAAATGTAGCATTTCACTTTGGTTCTAAACGGAAGAGTATAAAGACGAATGAATTAACGTATAAGAAGTTATAGCTATACTAGCAGAGAACCTGTGAGCTTTATTTTGCATGGATATGGGCTTAGAATGGATGGTTCTACACTGATATATTCCTAATAATAGTAGGTTTAAGACTGATGAAAAAATTTTAAACAAATCCTACAGCAAGTGTCTGCTGTAAATGTCACCACAGCATGTTTTTGGGAAAATAATTGTGAGAAAATGCAGGTAAATACTCCCAACATTCACAGGAACGTTACATTGGAAGAGTGAGTTTCTAAATGAGTCAGAGCTATCACAGAAGGGGTGAAATAGTTCAGCATTTGGAAGCTTCAAACGGATTCAGGTTTTTAAGGATTTTTTGAACTATCAATGAACCAACTAAAACCATCATATTTTGTCTTTTTGTAGTCAATCTATTTTTTTCAAACCTCCTCTAATACAGAACTTGTCTGTGTTCCTTTTTTTATAGCATAAATAATGTTAGAGTAGCTTAATCAATTTTATGCCAAAACTTATCTAGGCTTTACTAACGCCCTCAGCTGGAGTATTGAATGTTATTTGTTCTCTCAGAGCCTTGGTACAAAGGGTTGGAATGACAGCACACAATTTCATACTTATGGCTCAGTCTTTTAATCAGCTGTATTTCAGAACAGTACAAGTAAAATAAAATTTTCTGCTGTATTAAAACATCACAAATGCATATGAAGATAATTACTTGCACAGCTAATAGACTGTTTTAGTATCTTCTCTGCAGAGCACTTTCTTGTCATAGCATAGTTCTGTCAAAGTTTAATGCTTCAAATTCAAGTACATAATTTAAATCTAATGCACAGAACGGCTAATGCTTCAAACATTGTGATATGTCCACTGAGACAGAATGTGTAGCTTGTTTAATAAGCCATCTAGACTGACTTGGCTCTCTGCAATTATTTGTCGATTTAAGTGAAAACTCTTGAATTTATGTTTTGGTTTTTTGTTTTAGATGTTTGGGTTTTTTTCTTTTTTCTTTTTTTTTTAATCTAATTAAGCAAGATAAACCAATTCAACAATACTCATCTTGGCTGAGGAAGATGTATGATTACCCAAACAATAATGAATGTTAAGAGAGAAGGTTTTGAGGTATGGTTTTCTCTTCTCTTTGCTTTTTAAAATAACAATTTTATTAGGTGTGAATTTTAGCCTTCAACATGATAACCTCTGATTACGATATTGATTTTCTGTAAAAGCATGTAGTCTGATCACAGAAAGCAATCAGTTGCATGATTCTGATTATGAATATCCAGCTCCAAACATCACTCTTTTATAGGAATTCCCTGCCTTTACACACAAGCTGTAATCTGCTTTTTCTTTACCCCTTAAGGCTTGTATCTACAGAAACAAATCTAGGCTAGCAGACATGTAATGTATCAAGAAAGTATTTAACAACTTAAGTACCTCTACTCACTAGAGTAATAATTTCTTTTGCCAAGCCCACGTCTTAGTAACAAATAGAAATACTGTAATAGATGTTTTTCTTATACCAGACACGAAATAAGAATTTCAATAGAACTGAAAATTCCCTCACTTCTAGCTCTTATCTTTCCCCTTTTTACATTGCAACTGATTGTGCAGATATAAGGAAAAAATGCAACACGACCACCACGGTCTCCTTGAGTGGCATCCCCGAGAGCTGTTAGTTTTCTCTTCCTCTGAGGTACAGTCTTTCGTATTGATTGATGTACAGACAAGCACATCAAAACCTAGCAGATATGTGGGCTAGATTCATTATGTTTTCCACCTTTTACTTGTTGTCAGTTTGATCTGTACTGGAGGGACCATAGAAGCCACTTATAATTCTTGTTGCCAAAGGGCATCTGTGCTGTTTGTTTACTTGGCCTTGCAAGATAAATTCAACTTGCTACAATTAATAAAATAGCTGCTTTCTGGATGCAATTTGTAGAAATAAATGTAAGCTACGTCACTGTGTGCTCATGGACATGTACAGCTAGTAATATCGATCTAATACACAAGACACTTCTCAGACAATTGACATAATCGGTATGTAAAGATTATCTTTTCAGACAGATTCCTCTTAATATATTTTGAAATCACTTACAGACAGACTCAAGAGGAAAAGTGGATTTTGCACAGGTTTTTACCAATAGTTTTTGTTCTCTGATCGAGAATGAAGCAAAATATACCAAAATGCACTACAATAAGATTACTGGGTTTATGTTCCATAGAAGCAGCATATGAAAATATTGAATGTATTTTCTTTTTAGGAATATGTAGCTGGCCATATGTTCCTTGTCACATGGAAGGAAACAAATGGAATGGAAAAGAAAGATAACAGCTTATTGCTGGGATCTTGCAAGACTCTGGCTTTTAAGAAAAGTGAAAAATAACATCATAGAGTTTATACTGTACATGGTGGCACAAATCCAGCACTAGATTCTGGGGGGTGGTTTTCTTTAACAAGGTAGGTAGATATTTCTTGTAACTTTTGGCTTAAGTACTTCATGGGCTATAAAAAGTCTAAAAAGCACCACTTCCATATTTTAAGTATTACTTCAATTTAAATATTTCTTATTTAAATTTGATATTTTATACTATACTGTGATAAGTGGTTTTGAAGGGAAATATAAAGACATATTTTATTCAGAAAACAGAATATTAGAGAAATGTCTGACCACTTGTCATTTCTCACCTGAAACAAATTTTGTATAAAGACTCCAAGCTGTCAAAGGTACATTTTTCTTTTCACCAATCTCTAATACCGTCTATTCAACAAGGGCTGCACACAAAGGGAGTGTGTACACTTCCTTTGTGTGTACAATACATTTTGAAAGAATCACTAGTGCCTCAAAAGAAAAATGCTACTAAAATATAGCACTAACTCTAGTACATCTTGATTTTACTATTACCTTAAAAACACACTTCAGAGATGTCAATCTTGCAATCTTCATACAGATAACTCAACAAAATATTTCCACGTCAGCTGGTATTTAGAACTGAAATTTTTGCAGTTAAGCAACAACATGAACCAGAGGACTTCTCTTGACAGTGTCAAAAAGCAGAATCATAGAATCATTTAATTTGGAAAGAAATTTTATGATCCTCACTTCCAAACCTTAAACTAACACTGTCAAGCCCACCACTAAACCATTTTTCTAAGTGACACATCTACATGTCTTTTAAAATCCTACAGGGGTGATGGTCACTCCACGACTTCCCTAAACAGTCCATTCAGATGCTTGACAACCCTTTCAGTGAAGATATTTTTATCCTAGTATCCAATCTAAACCTACCCTGGAGAACTTGAGACCTTTTTCTCTCATCCTATCACTTTTACTTGGCAGAAGTAAAAGTGATAGGATGAGAGAAAAACCACCTCACTACCACCTCCTTTCAGGCCGTTGTAGAGAGAGATAAGGTCTCCCCTGAACCTCCTTTTTATCAGGGTAAACAACTCCAGCGCCCTCAGCTGCTCCTCATAACACTTGTGCTCCAGACTCTCCACCAGTTTTGTTGCCATTCTCTGCCCACTTTCCAGAACCTTAGTGTCTCCCTCGTAATATGGAACCCAAACTGAACACAAGGTTCGAGGTGCAGTCTCACAGTTCTGGGGATGATCACTGCCCTGGTCCTTCTGGCCAAATTATTTCTGATGCAAGCCAGGAAGCCATTGGCCTTCTTGGACACAGGTTGATTCAGGTTCAGCTGACAATCAGCCAACACTTGCAAATCCTTTTCCACCAGGCATCTTTCCAACCACTCTTCTCCAAGCCTGTAATGTTGCATAGGGCTCTTGTGACCCAAGTACGGGACCTGGCACTTGAGCCTCCTACAGATGACCTTGGCCCATTGATCCAGCCAGTCCAGATCGCTCTATATCATCTTTCTATCCTCCAGCAGATCAACACTTACATAATTTTGTGATCGCTATGCCTGAGATTTCCCCCAAACACAAATCATATCACCCACAATCTTTCTCTGTTAGAAAAGAACAAGTCCAATGGAGGCCATTTCCCTGGTGGGTTCCCACCATGTTTCAGGAAGTTATCTTTCACACACTCCTGGAATCTCATTGACTGTTTCCTCTCCGCTGTATTCGATTTTCAACAGACTTTTAGTAAGTTGAAGTTCCCCAATTCAATGAATAATTACCCTGAATATGTGTTAGTAATAAAAAAACCTCCTATGTTCCCATACCAACAATGTCTATGTCTCCCTTATATGATCAGGTGAGTTCCAGCAGAACAGAATTTTAGGATATTGGTGTATCAAAGTACAGATAACCAACCAACCAGCCAAGACCAATCCACAACCCTAAGTGGCTGACAATTTTTCAAAGATTAAAAGATAAAGGTGAAGCCTGTTTATTCACTTCCTGAGCCAGATACAGCTGGAAGGGAGAAAGCAGAGTCCTCAAGAGAAAACATCTCCCTGACTAAGAAAGCTTTCTGCAGAAGAACAGAAGGATTCCAGAAAGGGAAGAGAAGTGTGCCTGGGATGAATGTGGATTCTGGTTGGGGGATTAAGGAGAGCTGTTCCACAATAAGAGATGATCAGAGTAAATGCTTTTGTGCTTGACTGATGATTAAAACAGTACAATCCTGATAATTAAACCAGGCTTCTTTCCTGCAGAAAAGAGCCCCCTTCACAAAAATTCAGACTTATCCAAGGAAATTAGTCGCCAAATGTTTAAGGATAACATTTTGTATGTTTAAATTGCCAATCGTAAAATCCTGTTCCTTCGAAGAAAGAACTTGCTGCAACTGAAACATCTGTCTCACGCCAAACTGGAGTTTGCAAGTGGATAGGAGGGTCTAGTGAAGAGAGGAAACCAATATTTTTCTTAGAGAAAATTTGCAAGTTCAACTCTTTTAACTCATCAAGCCTTTATAAACACCCATCTAAAAACATAACTGACTTTTTTGACGAAGGATTTTTAAAATTCTTTTTTTATGACTTTGACACTTAATTCATTAACAGTATTTAAATGCAAATTTTATATGTGCAGGATGATTATTGAAGCTTGGTCTTCTTCCAAGTTATTCCACTCGGGCCATAATGTATGCTTTAAGACCAGTCTGTTTAGACCGTTTTAGGATCTATGTAATCACACTGAATAATTCCAATTCTATTTGTTTCCTTTGAGGTTTCTCAAATACTTTGATGCATTCTACTTCTCTGTCTTTCCCTTCAAAGTCACAATGAATTCCCATTAGAGGCATTGTAAAAATATATCCTCGGGGTCATGATATATTCCTAGGCAGATTGACTAAAACTTCGTTTTCTTCTCCTATCTCACTATTATAAAATGGGGATTTCAAAATGCTAAGTCTCATTGGCTTAGATTCAAAGGGAATTTAGGAGCTAACACATCAAAATACCCAGTTTTTAAGCACTGGTCCCAAGGATGAAATCATAAAGATCCCTATATGACTCATTAGAGAAATTAGACATCTTAAAATGTGCTCCACAAAATGTGCATGCTGAATAGGGATCTATACCCTCATTTAGTTCCTTCTTCTCCATTTTGAGAAGATACAGTGCATGACTCTCACTTGTCCTGTCCCATCAAAACTGTTCTATCTCACTTGTTCTGGATGGCAGGATGAATGTTTCAGATATATATTGAAAATGTTTTCACTCTACATACAGTAACAGATATCACTCACCCAGAAAGAGTAGGCTTCTAGATTTTAATCTTGTGATAACTGTCTTCAAGAGACGCGTGATAAAGCCTGAAAACTGTACTTTCAGAGGTTTACCTCAGCATTTCATTCACTGTCTTTCATTTGGCTCACAGATGCTTTGCTTATGTTTATGCTGGTGTACGGAATGGACTGGGACTAACACATGCATGACCGAATTGTGATTCTTCCCTCCTACAGATGTCATCCACACTGTTTGGCAGGAACACCAGGAATACCCTTAACTCTCTTCAAAAACTTTTCTCTTCTCTAGACTGCTTGGCACAGCCTGGGAAGGCATTAGCTATCATGAACCTAAACTATCAGGGATTATTTTGATGGTTAAAAAGTCATCATGTACCCAACTTCATGCCCTGAACACTGAGTTTACTAGTATGACCTTTATGATCTAGGATGAAAATGCAAGACCTCCTGATTCTCAGGGGAAGGAATTACTATTACCCAGCTAGGAAGAAGTGTTACCCCTTATTTTCACCACAGCCTGGCAAGTTTACTCCCCTAGAATCAGAGGTAGGTGGTGGAAAAGGTGCACACCACTCACTTTTACCTAGGAAATAGATGTGAAGCTGAGTTCCTCCAGAGAAGACCCCAAAAAGATCCCAATCAACGAACTAGGCAAAACAGCCCAGCTTTCTCACATTTTAGATGAATGATGGAATGCAAAAGAGAAATTTGAAATCAGGTTTCAGTAAAAGTCTTGCTGAGAAATAGTCTGAGAAATACTGATTTTATGAATCTTAATGAGGCATGGGCAAGAGAATTAAATGAAGCTATCCAGTTACAACTGAAGAACTTTCGGCCATATGCAAAGGAGGAAGGTCAGTGCAGCAGATGAGGCTTTCAGCATCATAGTTCTGTGTGAATACCTCTTTTCCAGGGATCACAATTTTTTCCATAACTTCAGGTTAGTATAAGCAAGGCCCACCTTCCCTATTTCAGACTAATATGCACTTTAAGCAGATCTGATGAACCCTTCTGACGTATGAACACATCCAAGTAGGAGAGGGATAAATGTGCATACTACTTGTGCTCTAATGCCATGATAGTTCCGGCGTGTCCAGGAAGAGTGAGTCACATATAAATAATACATATATACCAATGAGTCACGAACTGGACTGTCTCTGGTTGTCTTATAACCTGAATATCTCTGGTCTATAAGGCAGCTAGTTTTTCATGTGCAGACAGGGTAAAGAAATCATTAGACATTGTGGGAAAAGTTATATAGAGAGTGCTCTAAACAGCTGCACAGTGCATGCATCGTTTCAGGAAGATACACACAGAACATATATGGGAAAAAAAAGTAAGAAACATGACACAAAGATTGTTGGTCAAAATGTGAAATGTTATGTGCATTGCAAAACCCCTGACTTAACATTTACCAAGAAACCCACTGTGATTAGAGTATAATGCTAAGGGGAAATATGCATGTAATACATATTCATGACCTTAGTGAGAACCAGCTCTATTAACTTGAATACAGATGGCCTGACATTTCTGAGGGAAATATTTTTGTTCAAAAGCATTTCACTGCATCTAAAGGCTTTGACTGACTCATCTCAGGTTTGACTACATTTTGCCAAATCAAAGGCAAATCCTCTAGTCCTGCCAGGCTGCTTCAGAGCAATCAATTTACTTCTGCCAAGTTTGGCAGGTCTGGGACCGATCGACCAGAATACTTCCAGAGCAGGGAATCTGAAAGTTTTAGCTGTCAAAAGCTGGGACAGGTTCACATAGCTTATTTGTTCTGGGTCAGTCTACATGATGAATCTGCCCTGGAAGCAGTTGGCTTGTGTTCCCAGTTCTGGAATGAATTGTCTGGTAACTGAACAATGACCAAGATCCTGTAGCTTGCTTGGTAGTGTACACAGTGGGGCTGACGGTCTCACTAAAACCGCCAGTCTTAGAGTCTGAGAGGCACAGTGCAAAAAAGCTCTGAAGGGCTCAGGTGACCTCTTAGACATTGTAAGCTCTATGTAAAAAAGCCAGGACCTAAAAGCCCTCATGGGCTTCTCCATTCTGCCTTTAAAGCTTATCTGCATGGTGAAGCATCCTGAAGACTTCCAGAGCTGCTTAACCATGTTACTTGTCAATTCCTCTAGCCAATATTATCCTGTGTCTTAGGCTCAAATGCAGCACTTTTGGAAATTCTTCTTTTAAGGGTAGCCATGCGTGTATATACATGTTTACATTTACATATACATATATATATGTGACTATATATAGACACACAAGTGACATATATACAAATACGTATGTGTATATATGCACGTGTAAATGCCTAAATATGAAAAGATGTGTGTGTGTGTGTGTTTGAGTTTAATTCCAGGAAGCAAGTCAGTCCAAGGGATCCAGTGACAAGAAACCATTAAAAAGGGTAATCTCCACAAATGTCACACTTGTGGGAGCACCTAACGAATGCAGTAAAACCCACCAAATAGTCTGTTCTTTATAGCAAAAGGGACACTGCAATACAAAGGACTCCTTTATTTGTAAAAAAAGTAAAGATACAAAAGGAATGAAAGCAATTCAGCATAAGAACCATGTTTTCATTGTTCTCAGCTACATAACTTTGAGAGGCCCATTCTCTATTTTTTAAATATTTTTAATTGCTTCCCCCACCACCCTTTGATTACTTTATTCTTGCAGTCAGATTTCAAATCAAATTTTAAAGGAATAATTATCTGGTTTTTTGGTCACTTATCTCTGTTCACTGTCTTGCCAGGGTAGTCCATTTTTGAATTTAGCTTAATCAGCATGAATCCAACTGCGAACTGTAAAACAATTAAGGAAAACCATCCAACATTTTATTTCCATGTCTTAGAATCTTAAACCATGGTGTGACATTATTTTACTGTTCTTAGCTTCAATGTTAGCACACAATGTCACCCAATATCAACCAGACAAAAGTATTATAGTTTGAAAAGTATATTTCTAAACATTTGTTTCCACATTTGACATGATATTTATCTGACTCATTCAAACAGTTCCAGCACAAAATGAGGAAATCAGTATTGCTAGGATTCTAAGTGCATTCTCTACACTCTCTATCTCTTTTATTACTTTATTTGTTCCAAAGATTTTTTTTTTCTAAAAAGTAAGAAGCAGGAAACATTCATTCTAAGAATTGAGTGGTTCTATTTTGAGTGTTAAACATTAGTATCTGAAAAAAGACAAAATAAAAATTTTAAATAAAACAAAACCAAAACCAAACAAAACCCCCCACCCTTGTTGTCTGTTTTTGTTCAGTTAATTGGTCTCCTTTAATGAGTCTGGAACCAGGAAATCTGAAATCACTTGTTTAAGTCCGCATTTCTGAAGTACTTTCAGGCTTTTTACATCAAGACGTCTGTTTCGTTTATGGAAAAATACAGATCTAGCTATTAACATAGTTGCACCGATGGATAATAGAAGAGCAAATAAGATTAATGAATTAATGAATATCATGATGACTCAGCAGGTTGGTGCAAAGCCAGAGAAACTGAAAACTCTTTATTTGACCTAGGTATGAGATCATTCTTTGGGAAATAATAAAAGTACAGCATCTCTTGTATCTCAAGGATTGATCTCAAGAAAATGCGTAATGTTAATACAAAGGGCAAAGTACTGCAAGGAAAACAACACTGAAAAATAAAGTAGAGATGATATCCTTCTGGGCTTGAGGGCTAGGAAAGAAATGATGCCAAAGTTTATAAAGAAATTATAAAAATTCCTTGGTTGAATATATGCGAGATGGTGGGATAACTTCTTGGAAATAAAAAAGCTAGGGATAAGAAAACACCAACTATTGTGGAATTTCTTGCTTTAGATAGAGAGGACATAATAAAAAATATGTATTTCCCATTTAAAATAATGGTAGAGGAATGAGTTGAGAGAAATGGGGAATCCTCTGAAAAGTTTCACAAAGATAATTTAGTCTTGCATTGTAATATTTTGCCTTCTCTAGAATGAGTTTGATAAATGAACATTTAAAAAATGTGAAAAGTCACTTAGCAACCCTAAACCGGTACTATCTGTGTGAAAAGTATCCACATTACTGGAAGTACTTCAGACATAAGCGTTAAAATAATCTGTAGACTAATACATGTGTTCATATATTCTATTACTGTCCTATCTGTATGTCACAGTGTCATGTCCACCAAAATGGGATCATGAAAACACACAAATGGCTTAGCTGATCTCATCTGGACTGGTGAAAGAAAAGTTCGTACAGGCCTGACCTGTGGTAACAGATTGAAAAATTTAAAAGAGATTGAGCCTACCTATCAACAGCTACATATAACTTTAGCTTCACATCTGAAGTTGAAGCCAATTTATCTGAATAAAAAAAGTATCAGAAGGTTAATAGTTTGTACACTAAATTTTCCTTTCATTACTTCTTTCTTCAGTGGTGAAAACAATAGTTGGTTTGGATCTCATGTCAGTTCAGGAGACAGGTACCAGCCAAACAACATAGAGGATTTCCCTATCTTCATTTTAGGAAAACTGAAGGAAGATCACATGCTGTGCAGGAGAGCATGAAGATTGTTTGATAAGATTCCATTAAAGTGAGCTGACAGCAAGGTTAAAGTGAAGTGGGAAAACTTCACCTGGGTAATATCTGGGAAAGAAACAATCAGTTTGACATTTCACATTATAAAAATGAAAGTCAAGTGTTCCTTTTTAAAGGCATTACAGACCATACTGGGATCACCCTAACTCTTTTTGGACTGAAGAAATAATTTTCTTCCTATGATGAACATGACAGATGAAGAGTTCTAAAATCACACTAAATATTGTAAGAAGTATTGCTGTAAGTGTGCTGTATCCTGCCTCGCTGTACGTTGCTATTCAAAGACTCATCTAAGTGTTAAGCTAACTCCATTTCTGATTGGGTTTTTTTTAATTTTAAATATTCTGTCACGGCCTTATTAGCATCTCATTACTAAGCAGTTAGCTAAGGAAAAGGACAAAGAAAGAAAATTAGATGCAACATTATAGGGCATATTTTCACCTTGATGAGCAAGTGAAACTCATTAGGGGTTACTGAAAGTCATACACATGCTTCAGAGGAATAATGCCCTCAAGGTATTTTGTAATTATTAAAATGCAAAAGCAACAATATTGATTTTCTATATAAAAGAGAAATTTTTCAATAACAAGAAGGAATATATGCGAGGAAAATCTATACAGACAAGAGAAATGTAATTATGCTGCTAAGCAGTCTCTTTTTATTTTTAAGTTATGGAGAGAAAAAGGAATTATAAGAATAAGATAATTTGAAATCTAAAATTGTTAAATGTATACATAAATTATTAACAGTTTCTTTCCTGCTATGCAGGGACTTCTGAATATTGTCTTATATTCCTTTTTGGTGGGGAAGGAAGACAAGGGTTTTGAGGCAAATAGCTGAGAACTGACTGAACACCAAACAAAATGCATATGTGATCTGACTGGGTACAAACTGAACCCTTGGGGAAATGAAACAGTAATGTGCCAAGGTTTCAACCAGGAAAGGCACAGCCCTCATTAGCCAAGAGTGTGTTTCAGTGCTCTTGTGGAAGAGACAGAACATGCAGTGTATGGCAGGATCAGCCCCAGCTCCCATCACTCATATACATATATACACACATACATGGAAAAGTTATTTCCTCTGCCTTTGTGTTTCATTGGCTTAGTTTTGGGTTATGAAGTTGCATCTAGTTTTCCAGTGGCACGCTGACTCAAACACTAAAAATACCATCAACACCAGAAAAGCACTGTCAGCAAAATTACTTCTTTATCAAAATACAAAGAAACTTTGTTTCCCACTCACTATCTCTAGCCTAGACTTGTAGAGGAACTAAAATCACCTTCATCAGCCTAAACTCATGAAAAGGGTAAGTTCCCAAATAGCATTCAGAAACATACATCTGGACTCTGGTGAACTGTATATTTATTCGCACATACTTCTGAAATTGGAACTGTTTGTACAGGGACTTTCTTAGCTCCAATGTACAGGGCAAGAACTTTTAGCACTCACATTTATAGAAAAAGTGGCATAACCCATTCTGACCTTTTAGGAAACATTCATGAAAGAACCAGTACTTATGGGTCAATAACCAACAGGTACACTCTGTTGATTTACAATGTCTCGTTAATATACATCTGTTTCCTTTCTGAACTATATATTTCTTGACCAGACACAGGATTGCCTTATAGTCAGTTTAAGAGTTTTCTTCTCTTTGTTTTGCTACTACACAGTGGCCACAATGCATTTGTAGCAGATGCTGTCTTTTTCATCAAATTCGACTTGAAGACTTAAGTCTTCAAGACTACATCTGCAAGAGCTCCTCAACAGCAGCAGTGTGTGATTTAAAGATCAAATTATGTTCTATTCTTCCTGTGAAAATGTTAATGGTCATCACACAGAAGCATGTAATGCCATCAAAAGCAAATGCTGCTGAAAAAAGTTTTGGGGTATTAAATGTGACAAGCTGGCAGCACTGGATTCCCTCTGTAATCAAAAAGGAGGAGAATCTCTAGCTGCATTTGAAGTAGTAACAATTTGATGCCCAGTCACATATTTGGAAGTTACTTTTGCACAAAGCTGTGCAGTTAGCGCAGCTGTCCTTCCACAGAGAGATATCTAGGAACATTAAAGTATCAGTGTGCAGGAACATGAGGCTAAAACTAAGCTAAAATTTTTTGTTAATTGCATTTTAATTATACAAAAGTATGTACAATAACTATACCAATTAAAGTGAACTGAGAAAAATACAAAAGCCAGATGCAGTCATCCTCATAAAGTATAGTATTTTATAACATCTATGTTCTATGTTTTTAGACAATTCAAATGAAAACAGTGCAAAGTGAGTAATATGAATAGAAATAAGCCACTGGAAACACATAGAAAATGTGTAGGTCAAACAGAGTAATGCCTCCCTGAGTCAGCAAATCATCACTCTAACAACGATGTTGCCATCTCAGGCACGGTCTCAATAGTCCCAACAACAAAATCACTCTCACAGTTTGCAATTCCACATTTATCTCATTATTCAAACAAGTAAATTTCATGTTATTTGATGGTGGAACCCTTTTGTACCTTCAAGAATTATCATTTAAAGACTGCAGTGTTGTAAAGCATTACAGATTAGTGCTGGGTGCTGCTGGGATAGGGTACTTCATTCTATCTCCCTGGTTAAAAGCAGAACCAATCAGACATAAGCAAAATTAAGTCATACTCTAAATCAAGTTTCATAAATGGGAAATACATGCTTGTTCAGTCACTTTGATTTAGTAATCATTTTGATACCAACATGAATCAACAAAGAAACTCTTGGGATAGGCAAATAATTTTCTTCACTAACGTGACTAAAGAAGTTGCTAATGCTGTCCACAGGAATAATGCAACTGACTGTGTGTAAAATAACAATAATGACAGTACTGAAGTCTAGAAATAACTGGCTTGATATAAGCTAATTTGAGTGCCAGCTGCAGATTAGCAGTTTTATGCTTGCTTTTTGATGTGAGAAGCTGTGTGATGCCAAACCTGTATAGTTACCAGTGCACTGCACATGGGTAACCTCTAGTACTCTCTGATGTTTTTTTCTACAGCCACTTTGCATTGCAATCACATTACACAGAGGGCAGGCTGAGTGCAAAGAAAGGGCTTATGAGGGGCCAGTACTTAAATACGGTCTCCCTTAGAGTTCTGTGAGATGTGTGGAGGATGCCTGAATCCAGGATGGGTAATGTCATTAAATAATTTGCTTGCACCCATCAATAGCTGCTTCAGTGTGCTCATTCACATAGAACCTGAGAAAAAAAGCTCTGCAAGCAGCCTGCTCCAGAGAAAACACATGGCCTTAAGCTCCTGCCTGTCCTATTCCTACTTCAATGAAGTTGAAATCTACTCTTCACATAAAGATCATTCACGGATTCTTTTCTAGTTCTTTTCCTGGATGAATGGACTAGGATCCAATGCAAAAAATATCTGTCTTTCATTAATTTCTTGTTTTATACAAAGTTTGTACTCATTATTAATGGTAACAGAGAATATTTATAAATTCTCTATTTTAGAAGGATATCTTTAGTGTCCATATTCTTCCACATCTATAAGCATGTGTGAAAAAGAAAGCCAAAATCAGGAAGAAGGATTTTTCATTATTATTTTATTGGGAAATCTATAGGAGAGGACCATTATATATAAATCATGTGGTTACTATTTTTATGCCAAGCATAGGGTGATAAATGTCAACTCATTAGTTTGAAAAGTTTAGAGTCAGCTCAATGCTAGTTCTTGGCCTGAGTATCTTTTCTTTTTCTATTTTTATTCTATGGGATATCGACAATTTGTGTCATGCACACAATAAGCAAACAAGAATGTAAAAAGAGCTGTCATTTGCAAAACATCTTGTTTTGAGAAGAGGGAATTCAATAATCTTTTTTTGGAAATGGAAAGGTGAACAGAATTTAAAGCCTTTAAAAAAGCCCAGTCTAAAATTGTAGTGGTTGGCGCTAGGGAGTAAGTTGGAGTATTACTCCTGTTATGCCAGTTGGCATGCAAGCTTCCACTTAGCAGTAAAGAATGTTGCTAATGTGCCTCAAGTGTTTCTAAATTCAAATTAAATACTTCCTCATTCTGTGTGTATGCTGGGACCATCCTTTCATGGCTTGAATAGACCAAACCATGTTACTCTGGCTGCTCTGCCCAGCTTGACGTAAGGAAAAAAAATAACTAGGCTAATTTTAGAGGTTGCTTTTGACTCAGGGTTTTTGAGCTTGATAGTTTTACTTTAAGAAAGAACTTACCAGCTGGAAACATGTATGTATCAGTAGCAACAAGAGCTGCATGTTCAAGACAAGTCAACAACTCTGCATGTCTAAGTCGCACACTAACCTGTGTGGGATACATTAGAAATAGAAGTAAAGCCATCAAATGTATGTCACCTATGGTATAGATTTTTTTTTTCCTTTATCTGTTTAGTAATCACTTGAGATCCCTATTTTTCCATTACTAATTTCATTTTTCCCCTGTATATTCATATCTCAGTTTTCTTAAAACAGAAAATACTAATTTTCTCTATTTTGGGCTGCTTTAAAAGCTACGATTTTCAGAACATACTGAGAACTTCCCACTCAGTGCTACTCCATTTTAAGTACAGAAGAAGACAGGCATCCAGAATGACTACTTATCTCTGAAAACCTGGAAATAAATATTTAATATTTCCCTGAGTGTTTTTTGGGCATTTGTTTTTGAAGTAGTTCATAGTCATGGACTAAAATTCAAATCATATTACTTAATTCAATAGACAAATTTTGATCCTATATCCAGCATCTAAACTGGACTGCTGCAGCTTGTCTGTGAGGAAGTGTTAGCTCAGAAAAGGCTAGAAACCCTCATTGTGCCATTTCATGGTTGAGTCATGCAGAGAAATGCTTTCTTTAGTCTTCTGTTCTCCTCTCTGAGTGCATGTAAAGTGGTATGGCAGACTGGCAGTAAGAAAATAATTTCCCTTTCTGTTTGTATAGTATGTAACATTTTGGTTTACCATAAATTAGCACAAAGCATCATGCTTAAAAGCATCTCTGTTCACCTCTATCACTGCTGTCTAAGACTTTTCGGCAGAGGGAGACACTGAAAAAAACTGATCTTGCTTTATTTGCAGTATGTCTTGAAGGTCAATGAAGATATTTTGTCTCATTTGACTAATTGAAATTCCTTTGAACAGCCCAAGTGCAAAAGTTGAACTCATAATTAAATGCTGAGATCACATTTCCCATGTAAGACACGGTGGGTGGAGAGAAATATGAACAAGAACAAAACCAAAAAACCAACCAGCTAAAAACACTTTAGAAGAGAAAGAATTTATTTTAGGACCATCAATGCTTAACATTATGCAGATATTTTTAATTTTTTTATTTTTTATTTTTTATTTCCCTGACTAATATGTGTGGCTTTAACAGGTCGGTGTGAAACTATGTAAGCTGATTGTTTGACACAGAAATTTTTGGAAAGCAAAAGAGGTCCACGAGGGACATAAAAAACTGATGGTTATATTCCCAAAGGTATTTTTCATTGTTTGCTCAGTTTTTACTGAGCATGTGTTTATTCAGAGCTGAAACAATGCATGAGTAGTGCCAAGCACTGTAAGTAAGATCTGGTACCATCATCACTCTGCAGACAAGTTCCTAAAGGGCACAGGAACACACAGGGAATCAGTGTAGTGTCACCAGAAAATCTTTTGAAAGCCTCTTAAAAACAAGAAATAGAACATAGTAAAATAAACATGTGGGAATCAACAAATTATGATAAGGAGAGAGATAAGGTAAAAGAGACGGAGTCACAAACAAGGACAGAAATGTGATCCACGTGTACCTCCATATATATTTATACAGTGCATTTAATGCATCAAGGGACAGAGAAAGCATATGACAATGTCACTATTTAAGCACATCCAGCTCACAGGACAAAATTAAATGCTCGAGTCCTCAATATCATGTTAGAAAAAATTGTGAAACCAATGAAGAAAGTGGCTCTTTGCAAGCCTCTACAAAAGAAATCATCTTCCTGTGCCATTTTCTACTTAATCTTGTTCCATAGAGTTTAATAATCTATTAATATCATCATTTGCTCACTCAAGCTCAAGGGGTGAAGGTATCTACTGTCTCTAAATGTCAGCATCATGTTTCTGCATTTTCTACTGACTTCTATGGCATTAACATTTTCTTTTTACTTTGTCAAACCCCTAGGAAATCACACTTTTAGCATATCATCATTATTGAAGATAAAAAGTCAAGTTCTGAGGAGAAATTGCAAGATTAGACTTGCATATGTAACCCTTATTTTCTAGACAGTTATATATGGAATATGAATAACTAAATATGTGATCACATGATTTCATTATCTGCATGAATATATTTTTTCCAGTGATTTGTCTCATTTTGTTCAGAAAACTGATATTGTCTAAATTTAAATATTTGTTTATATTTTGCTTCTTATTCTTTTAGGGCCTTGTTTCTGATTTTTTCATAATATTGTACCTGCAATTATTTAGTTTATTTGAATTTACTTTTCATCCTTGAGAGCAGACCATTCCAAAGCCAAATCTTCCTCACTGCCATATAACCATTTTTTCTAGAATTATCATTTCACTCCATTCTAGCTACCTTTGGTATAGACAGTGGTTTCTAAGCTGGAGCGAAGCAATATTCTCCAGCATTATAAGAAAAAAAGAACACTTCAAAACTTAGAAGATAAATCTCAGTGTCATAGCTGCCTGAAAACATCTTGCAAGGAAACTAACTTTCCTTATATATGCACCAGCAAATATAATATACAGCATAAGATTATACTCTAGGAAACTTCAGTGATTTTTTTTTCAATATGGAAGTCCATAGGTTTTTGTGATTTATTAGACATAGCACTTACTAATGTAATAAAAGTTTCTCTACTAATCCTGTATTTGTTCATGCCCAGCTATCAGAAAAACTCTCCATTAAAACCACAATCATCTGTATAGTGATGATTTTGTGTATTTTAATTTCATTCTTTTTTTTCTGCAGTAATTAGACATTTAAACATGAAATGAGGAGGAAAATAAAATTTTTTTTATCATTGTTACATTAAAAATAAATCACTCTCATAGCCGTTTATTTTCCATGTGTTCTGTAGTCAAAAGAATTGAAGTTCATTTGAAAGATAAAGCTCTACAAAATAACCTTCACTGAGGAGCTGTGTCTTTTACTGTCCTATAGGAAATCTGTTTTGATTTGACAGAATGATAAGCCTTTGAAAACTATGGACTGAAAATACACAGTAGACTTTTTGCTAAGCTCATAAAATGCCCAACTAGGAAAGGATTCATTGCACATGAATAAGAGCTAAATTAGCTGTGTATTGAAAAGTCTCATTATATGCAAGGCTGGAAGTCCTTGACAGAACTCGGGTCCTAGTGAACTGTTTCTGCACACTTTGTCACATACTCTGTAGAGATCACTATTCTGAGATGTTAAAAGTTCTCTTCAACATTTTTTGGCTGTTCTGAACTTTACACACTATCTTACAGCGAATCTCAAAAATAGTTTTTTGTGGGTTTTTTTGAGGGGGAGACTAATTTACTTGGTTTTCCTTTCTGGCATCTTTTTTTAAAGAGGAACTTTGTTACACAGGAAGGAAAGATTTAGAAGCAGCTGTGCCCAAATCTTTGTCCCAGGATTCTGCTGTGACTTTTGAATATATGACAGTCATCCACAAGTTCGAAGAAGAACAGATATGTTTTAATTCTATTTGTGTGGGATAGTTGCTACTCCTGTATAAAAGACAAGATACACGAGGTGAATGAAATAATTAAACAGGCAGGTAACAGTGGACTCCAAAAAATCTCACAAAAATAGCACTCTGTGTGTAGTTTCATACATGTATGTTACTTCTGTAACAGAATAATGAACACTACAAATCTTTTAAATGTTGGTGGAATTTTATAGGAATAGTCAAAAGGAAATACACACAGACATTCTGAAATATCTCATGCAGTATATGTTCCTGTCATTGTTTTCATAAGAATTACGATGTATATATATATACTATATATATTACACAATGTGTAATTATTGCCTTTAAAATATAGAAGCACAAGAATAAATCTCAAACTGACATAATGAATACTACAGAATTAAAATACACTGAAGCAGTAAAATGTCATAAAAATATGAAAAGTAAAAGAATCTCTTTACACTGAGTGACATGTAGTCTGCTCATTGACAATTTAATCCTCTCCTCCAGATCCGTATACAACTGGTTTTTCATACTTCTGCTGTTAGTATTGAAAAGTAATATTCTAAATTTTTCATATTCTCGAAATAGATTTTTCTAATTTCCAGACTAAATTCTTGGCAAGTTGAAAAACATGTTTTCTATGTCAACTTTACTTTAAAAATTTAATTTTTCCCCCCATATGTTTAATACATAGACGATTTTTTAAAAAAATTTTTTATTCTCTTTTGCCTTTTATTGTATCTGACTATACTGCATAAGCTTTCCTACAGTATAAGAGTTTCAAGCTAGCTTTGCAATAGTTAGTTCAGGTGCTGTTAGCAGCCTAGAAGTAGCTGCACTGGAATAAGAGTTGCCATCGTTTGCCCTGTTGCTAAAAATGAAATCTGTACGTACACCGATTTTTCTCTTTAGATGTCAGAGATGAGAAATCTGTGAGGAATATGTGAAACTGGCATTTTGTCTCTCTCCTGATTAAACTATGTTGTTTGCACTAGGCTAATAAGAAGATATATGAAGAAACTTCAGCTTTAATTATTCCTTGGGATTCCTTTAAAGCATTAAATTAACATTTCAGATTATAAGGAGTATATTCTTCTTATACAAAGATGACTGTGTACTTGTGTATATGTCTGCAAAACTGGGAAATTATTTCCAGAAGTTTAGGAAAAGACCTATTAGACAAGGTTTTCTCTCTTTGGGAATCATGGACAATTAATTTGGAGAAACAGAACTGAGTGCCCTTCTCTCTTAATTTAAACTCATCAAGTAATTTTCAGATTAAAAAATTCAGTCATTGTTTCTCAAGGCTGATAGACTGATTTTGATGAGAAAAGTTCTTACTTCATTTTCAATTACATATGGAGCACAAACATATTTTCAAATACATTATTTGACAAGATTTCATGAAAACAAATACAATAAAAATTATCACTTTCATAGGAATAGAAGAAGCAGATCAAGATGACATTTATGATATATGTTTATCAATGATAGCAAAGTCCAGTTTTACACAGGGTTTATTTTCGCACATGTGCATCCCTTTGAATATATTAACTATGTGTGAAGTTGCAGTAAATATGGTACCTTAGTAAGGAGAGCAGCTTAGTTTCCAGTATTTGGCTGCCACAAACAAGTAAATATATCTATAACAATCCCCAGAGTGAGATCCACGCTGAACTGATTAAGTTAGTCAGGCTTAGCAAAATTTGTATGGATAAGATTTTTTTCTTTCCTCTGGGCAGCAGACAATTTGCACAATTGTAAGCTGTAATTAATAGGATTAGTCCTCTATCACATTATCAGCTTAATTTTCTGTTGTTCATGAGGAACTGCAACTTACACCAAATTATGTTTTAAGTAATGCCATACCAGTTTTACTTATGAACTAGGTGGCACTGGCTTGAGAGGAGCTTTTAAATCTGCTGGAGCCATGTGCTTGGAACAAAAGTAACACGACAGATCTACTGAAACTTATGAATGAATTATTGCTGGAACATACAATTTTTGGACTTTAATATCAATCTTTTGGCAGCATAGCTGCTGCAGATGAAAAAAAATGCATATCAGCTTTACTTCTTATTCATGTGTTGACCTTCTATTACCCCCTTTCCCAGATGGCCAGTCATCTCTAAGTTCTGAAATGCTAACTGGCACCATTATGTTTGCCATATTATTGCAAACCTTTTCTCCCTGAATTCTGTACCATATGAAGTGTTCTGTGACTACGTGCCAAAAAAAAAGAAAAACAAACAAACGCAAAAATCAAAAATTAAAGAACAAACGTATTATTTGCTTGACAAAAACAGTAAAAAGAACATGAAATATTAACCTAGAGCTTTTCAGATATTATTCTCTCACTGGTTCTTTTATTTTGATTTACTCAAAAACAATAAACATTGTCATAGTGAAACAAGGCTATCACTTGCATTCTTCTGAGTACAATACATCAATCATTTTATCAAAATTGAGGCTGACAGAAAAAAACTAACTTGTTCCAAAAAAATTCTGGGGCCCTCTATCTTGGCCTCGTGGTTTAACATAAACACTCTAAAATGCTTTAGAGAGGAAAAAGAATCATGGAACAATTTAGAAAATTGAATGGTGAACATGTTATGCTGAAGGGCCTGACAAGAAGTGAAAGTGTTTGCCTTCAGCAATATCACTATATTCTTCTCTGGGAAAACACCCTAGTCCCCAGTTTAACCACGGAGCCTTTCCCACTCACACTGAGGTAGCAAAATGGACAGAAGTGGAATGGACTTGTGTCATGACCCACTGAGAGGGGAGATGTTCGTGGTAAGTTCTCATCACTCTGAACAAAGACTCCGGACCACGTGTCAGGGAACGCCTCTGCTTTTATTATAGATATGCCTTAACTCAAGCAACCAGCCCACTATTTAGAGTCAAAAGGGGTTGGCTTAACAAGCCCTTAAATTTTACGATACTCTTCCATAAGTGATGGCTAGCAAGCCTTAAATTTTACTGGGTTGAATATGATAGGAGTGGTTTTCCCAGGCAAAGCAAGGGAGGGGACAAATGAAGACAGAATAGAAAGAAAGAGAAAAAAGATCCCCTGTCCTTAGATCCCATGTTGATACTGCCCTGCGGATGGTCAGGACCTGGGATAAACAGTGAGAATGAAAGAGAAAGAGAAAAAAGAGAAGGGGAAGAAAGAGAAGAAGGAAGAAAAAGAAAGGTATGTGGAGGGCAAACCACCTCACTTTATAGTTATCCTGGTGAATGCCTCTTATGCAAACTAGACTTTTTGCAACATTTCATTCACACATGCACAGGCTTTCTGAGTGAGCCCTTCCCCAAGAAGTGAGTTAGAGGGATGGGATAGGATGGAACATGGTTTACTGGTGGACTTGGCAGTGTTGGGTTAACAGCTAGACTTGATGATCTTAAATATCTTCTCCAACCTAAATGATTCTATGTCTCTATGATTTATACCGAAATTATTTCGCTGTTTACCTCTTTAGAAGAAAAGTTTTGTTGCCTGAGTATTTTTCCTCATCCAGTTCATCTTTCCCCCCATCTGCCATTGGTTAATCAGTTTCATTCTTTTTGATCTCATTCAATTCACCAGGGAGTTTCTTTCCCCTTTCTTATTTATGAAATCAGCATTCTGACCCTAAAAATATTAATTACCCCAAAGTGCTTCTCAGTCCATTTATACAGTAATTCCTCCCTGTGTTCTGTTCAGTTTTTGGTTCTCTTTCTTAATTTTTTTTTTTTTTTACATTTTCTCTTCTTTATCAACAAACACTTTTTACCTCAAATCTCCCTACCTCAATCAAAAGAATTGTTCTCATTCTTAACTTATGCAGGTATTGATGTTTCTTCTTCATTTTTATCATAATTTCTTGGTTGCCATTCCATCAAATGAAATATTAGATATTATATCCTCTTGCAACATGTAAGACAGACAGTTATACTGATAATATTTTTAAACTAAAGTATATTATTTTTTACTTGAATATTCTTTTTTTACTTTTAAATTTTTCTGACTTCTCATAAGAAGAAGACAAATGTACTATCCCTGCAATTACTTTTCCAGGTAGACTGATCCCAGCTAGGCTTCAGAGTAGAGATTTCTATCAAGAAATTCTCGCATCAGAATCTGCCATATTCCAACTTTTTTCCCTTATTCAAGCTGATCAGGAGATTTTCTTTGCTTATTGCACTCCATTCTTTTCTGATAAGATTCCCAAAGAAAATTAAATCAGAAAAGATGGATAAAGTAAAACCAAGACGTCGAGTTTTGAGAGTTGCCTACTAAACAATGCTACTGAATCCCTGTTTAAAAAGCACTGAATATAAGCATCTCAGTAACCTCAGTCGTGACAGAGTATAAAGATGACATTTTCCACAAGCCTGAGTGGGCAAGAACTCCTATCATTTTATGTGTCTCAGTCTGACTGATTAAAACTCTCAATGAGTATCTTGTAGTCATTTGCATCTCAGCTATTTCTCATTTATATAGGTATAAGAAGGAATTAAGTAACCCTAGGTCAAGTTTCTGGTTGCAGATTTCTGGTTTAGGAAATATATTTCTTCATTCTTTTTATCACTGGCATCAAGATTGAAGGAAACATATTTTTAAATAAATAATAATACTATTTGTGTTTAATATTGAAATAGTTTGAAATACTCTAAAATTATAAAGGTATACTTCTATTTGAAATACCCCAAAGCAACAAATACTTACAGAGCTTAATCAAGAAAAAATATCTAGTTTGAAACCCACAAAAATACACCCTGCAACTAATATAAGGAAAAAGTGCAAATACAAAAAACCCATAAAGCTATGCTTTTAATCGGGTCCATTGTCTTTTCAATCAGACATACACTCTAGCATGCGGTACTGTTTCCTAGGAAAAAAGAAATGCAACCAAACTCATTATTCTTCAAAATCTTGTGTATTCGCTTAATTCATGCTCTCTGACAGTTCGTCTAAATTTACCAGGACTGCTCACAAAGCATGAAGTTAAGGTCTGGTATTAATCTTTACAGTATCAAGGTAAACATCTGCAACTGTGGACAGTCACATTCTCTTAAGCTGATCCCGTGTCCTTTGCTTTCCCTTCCATCCTGTCGGTGGATGTTTAGTACAGTCATACTGGCCTTTGCTATAAACAGAAAAAGACACTTGAGAACAAAATGGTTTTCCTTGGTATTTCCTAGGGGGCAAAGACACTAAATTACACATTCATTCAGTTTCTCTTTACACGATCAATGAAAATACCCACCACAAATCATGTGACTAACATTGGATGCAATTGACTTTAATTCCTTTTTACAGTTTCACTGGAGTCAGAGGGGAAGTAACACCATTCAAAATATATTAAGTGCATTCTTCCATCTAATGTAGTTCTGATTCCTAAATGCATATTTTATCAGACATTGCCTGATAACTTTCTTTTCTCTCTTTAAAGATACTGCCAACAATTTAAACCTCAGCAATTTTTGTGAACAAGAAATCTGCTTTCCCTTCTTTTGCTCTATCCAACCCTTCTAAAAAAAACTTAATATAGTACGTATAAGGCTTTTGTTTCAGTATAATGACAGATATATTGATCAATATGTGTAGTTAGATGACAAACTAATATTTTTGATATGACTTATCAAATAGATAATATTAACAAGGTACTAAATATTATTTGTTGTTTTCAAATTTCAAACACACTTAGAATAAATTTTATATATATACATATTATTTTGAAGGTACAGAAGTACTTGGATATCTACACAGTCTATAACACCAAACTTATCTGTAAGTTTTTACCAAAATGTTTAGTTAGGAATTAGTCCAGTAACGGTAATATGCCCACCCTGTCTTTTTACTATTAAAAAAAATTGACTTTTCCTATTTCTTTTTGTCCTATCTTTCTACATTTCAGCTTTTTAAAACCTTCTGTGACATCTTTGTATTGTGTGATCCATACTTTATCTACAGATAGGAGAGCAGAACCAAGGGTAACTTCTTAAATTACAGTATTTACTTCTTTTTATTATCTTTACATATAATGTGTTCCCATGCTGTTATTGTAAATCACTTAAGTGCTTCTATGGAAATATAGAATCACAGAATCATGGAGTGGCACGTGATGGAAGGGACCCTTAAGGACTGACTAGTCTGACCACCCTGAAATGATCAGGGATGTCTTCAATCAGATCAGGTTGCTCAGAGCCCCAACCAACCTGACCATGAACACTTCCAGGGAAGTATGGGGCACCTATCAACCTTATGGGCAACCTGTTCCAGTGTTTCACCACCCCCTGTCAGAGACTGAAGTGGTTCATGCCTGAAATGTTGTAATTAAGGAGTTTTCCCCATTATAGCAAAAACTGTGTAAAGAAGCTATGACTATCACAGCCCAACCCTCCCTGAAGACGTCTGACTGGAACTTTGCACTGTGAATTGAGCCATCTAGGTAAGATAAAGGGGACACTATTGTACAGTCATCTCAGTTCTAGGGAGAAGTAAACAAGGATGAGAGAAAAGAATGCATCTACAAGAAAGCAAGACCCAGCAGAAAACCATCCCTGGCTGGGTTTGGAGCTGGGGATGCCATAGCCCACAGAGGCCGAGTTTACACATACCTCAAATCATGGGGGAAAGAGGAGGTTTCAGGTGTGTGGCATAACCTCTGGTCAGAGACGCTGAACACCCATCCTCCCTTACACAAACTGGCTCAACTATGGAACTCCCAACCCCAAGAAAGCCACATCCATGGGACATTCACCTGGGAGGCAGCTGAGGGAGTGTCACATTCCGTCAAAGATGCCCCAAAGTGGTCCCCAGACTTATTCCTGAGGCCTTGCAAGACAGGACTGCACATGATGCACAGTAATGCAACAGACACAGAGTCTGCTGCAAGAGACAGTATCAAACTGACCCCCTCACCCCCCTGCCCCAGGGAAGGTACCTGGACATTCCCACCTGGCCTGAACAAATATTAATCAATTGGATGCTATGTTTTAGTGGGACCCTCACCACCAAGAAGACCAGGTGGAGAGGATCGGTGGAGAGGATCATCAGGATGCCAGTGGGATCCACAGAGTGGTGATATTTTCTTTAATCTGTCTCTGTCACTATCCTTCTGTCTCCCCAGCTCTTTTCTATTTCTTTTTCTTCCTTCTTCTCTCTCTCTCCAATATTTACTATTAAATAAAATCCATACTATTGACTTTGCCATATGGTCTTGCTTGCACTTTAATTCAGGCAGAGGCATTTTTAATATTTTTAAGAACAGGATCATAACGCCCTCATAAAAAATTTCTTCTTTGTATTGAGTCTGAGTGTACTTTGTTTTAGCTTAAAACCTTTACCCTGTTTCCTGTGGCTACAAAAATGTGCTCTAAAAGTCCCCCCAACATTTTAATGAAAATTTGGAGCTGTTTCATCTGAAAAAACCTTGTACAAACCTTTGAAATAATCAAATCACAGTATTTGGGCGGGAATAGTCTCCATGAAATGCAACAGATTTGCACACAACTACAAATACATATTAAAACCAAAAAGCTTCAAAAATATTTTCATTATGGAAGTTCATTGAAACTGTGATAATTTTAGTCTACTTCTGCAGGCCTTTTGAGATATGACTGAAAGCTACTAATATATTTTTCCAGGAATGTGGAAGAATAAAATATTCATAAAATATTTTTTTCTCCATTTGCCTTGTGTAAATTGGATCCTAGGTAGGCATTTGTGTTGTCCTTTTCCATTAACTTATAGTGTTGGAGGGTATAGATTGCCATTTCAAAGTTAGGACAACTAATTAAACTACCACCACCATTTAACTTTACCACCTTCTACAAATTCCACTTTCCTCCGCTTTTCTCCATGTGATAAAAGCTCAATGATTACAGATGAAATGATAAAATGCTGACACAATTTTCCTTGTTTGTCTGTTTTTCTTTCTTTTTACTTTGCAAAGAGGGCAGAATTTTTCTTCAAGTCTTTTGTCAGCACTCTGCAGCCCACCTGGAATCACAGCAAGTCTGCTCTTTCTGAAGCAGAGCTCCCTTTCACTCTCCAATCTCTTATCATCACAGGAGAATAACCTCCCTTCGGGAGCAGACTTTACCATCTTGCCTGAATTCTAGTTCTGAGCAACCTCTTTTTCTTTTTTTCTTGGTTTTTTTTCCACAACTGAGACTGTTCCTCACTCTGAACTTGCAACATCCTGTGAATATCTATTTTTATTCACTCAGATCATGAGACACAATGTAAATCCACATAATCAGCCAGTCCTCTCTAAATTCAAGCACACTGAGAATGACAACCATCTAACAGTTACTCCTTTTTATAGTCCCTTTAAGAGGCAAGGAAAAGCTTGAGGAACCGGGACCCAAAGAGTGTGCTCGTGTGGTACGAAGAGGTCATTTTTTAAAGTTAGCTTTTTTTTTTCAGGAAACCAGCACAAGGAGTCACAATATATCAAAGTCTGTTTAGTTCATCACTCTGATTATCTGCAATCAAATTGTTTCTTCTATAAATGAATGAAGCATCACCATTGAACAAATCACTTTATTATACTGTCATTATTGAGAAAAACTGTCTGCAAAAAACATTGCAGAAGTTGTTTCACAGTTGTTCTTCGGACAATACTTAGTAATAGGCTGAAACTAAAGATCCATTTATTCTCATACATCTGTTTGCTTCCTGTGATTTAAATAGTCTAAGGACTAATACAATGCTTCACTTTCAAAAACTGAATTAGTCAGCGTCAAATGAATCTATCACAGCTTTTCTCAGTGATAAGGAACAGTGCAGTGACTGTTATTTTGTATAACGTTTTCACAGATGTTTGATGGATTGTTAGGGCCAAGTTCAGGAAACAGCATAAACTTCATTTAATATGTGGAGCAGAGATGCATCAATAAACTATGTCTTCATCTTGGGTATTGACACCAGGTTTTTTACTGAGACCCTGAGAAAAAAATCTTTGAAGTGGATCTGCCAGCACCTTTCATTAATTATGCACCCTGAAATCTGAAATATTTTTGGAATCTCAAAAATCAGGTATTATTACAACACGATCAAGAATGACCTTTTTAGATAGAAAAAAAGAAAAAAAACCCCACAATCAATCAATCAAACAAACCAACCAAAATCACCAGCCTCTAAAAGAGATAGAGGAGGCCTAAAAAACAAAACCAATGCGTAGCGTTAGAGTACAAGAATATCACCTCCCTGCTTGCTGTGTCTTTGCTGAGTAGAGGGTCCCTTTCCCAAGCTTCCTCCCATCTACCATTTATGAGATTTTTTGGTTTGCAACGAATTCTATAAACTCCTTATTGAGCCTTAAGAAAAGTTCCTTTCTATAAACTCCAAGCCCTGCTATGTCTGCTAGAAGCCTGTTTCAGCAAAGCCCCTCCAACTCCACTCCGAGCCTTCATTATTCTGACAACCTGTTTTCTTAGACAGAAGAGCCTGTCTCACTTCAGTCTGCAAAAATCCCCCAGCTGAGGATGTTCATTCCTGAAATGCAGTCTCGTCTCCTCTTTTCTCTGCCTAACCTGGTATGCCACAACAGCAAAGTAAATAGAGATTCCTTCTTGCTGCTATTGAGCCTCACCCTCAGAGGAATATAGATGAACAATTCACAGAAACTACCTATCTCAAGCACCAACACCAAAATTTTGTTAGCTGTACATAATTGGCTGAAAGAAGTTTAGAAGAAACGGTTTAAAACTGCAAAACTTATCCCTACTACTACACTTTGGTGCTGTGTATCAGTAAATCAGCTTAGGTTAATTAGCATCCAGTTTTATTAAGACTTGCTCAGAATTGTCTTTACAGCATGTGAATGTATGAAACATTGATGTATTCCACATCATATTCAGTATTATTAACTGCTCCCCGATGCTTGCTAGTACTGCCAGAGCAGAAAGAAATGTGTGTTAAAAATGAAATTAAAATAAGAATTCACAAAAAGTAGACATAAAGCTTGCATAAAATTAGATGAATTTTCTTCTCTTGCTCTACTTACTACTTGTAATTATAATTTCACACTGTTTGTTTGTGTGCAGAAGCAATGCCTGTTGGTTCATATTAACTTGCATGTAGAAGTGTGAGTGACCAAATCCTATTAATTTCAAAGAGGATTCTTAAAGGAGAATCTTTAGTTGATGCAAATTAATTAAACATTTTGTGACAACACTAACGAAAATAAATGGTATTAAGACCAAAATTTGTGAGCATAAGGAAACAAAGGAACAGAGCTGGTAGAATAAGTCTGTTACAGTCTCAAGGCCTTTGCCTTCATCAGATGTTGTCAACTGCGAATTCGATTGAAGTAGAACTAGTCCTCTATCTCAAATTGCAGGAGCGACAAAGTATAGTTCCACTGCAGAGCAGGAGGAAACCATCTGGTAGCCAGAATAACAGCCAAGCCTGTTCACCAGAGGATCCTATACTTCTATGAACCAAGTGTTCCTGCAACACCTGCCTCGTTATGCATTTAATTTCTACTACAGATTTAGGTCTGTGAATATCAGCGTAAAGAAATAAAACCCTTGCACTGTATTGACAGAGATGAAGCAAATCATGTTCTGATGATTCTGACTCACCAAATATAATAATTTTGGCTTGGATAGAGGTTTTGGGGTTTTTTTTACAGTAGCTTGTGTGGTGTTATGTTGTGGTTTTGTGACCAAAACAGTGTTGATAACACGTTAATGTTTTAGCTACTGCTGAACAATGCTAGCACAGCGTCAAAGCCTCTTTTGCTTCTCACACTGCTCTGACAGTGAGTTGGCTGAAGGTGCACAATAATTTGAGGAGTACACAACTGGGACAGCTGACCTAAACTGACCAAAGGGATAGTCCACAACATATAGCATCACACTCAGCAATAAAACTGCAAGGAAGATGGAGGAAGAGGGGGTGTTCAGAATTACTGTGGGATCATACTGAGAAATCTATCTAACTTTTTGGTGTCAAAAGCTCATGGCAAGTTTGTGTTTACACTGTTGTACTTTTACAATCAGTTACATATTACAAAAATAATTTGTGTTTGGTGAGCATGAGCATTAAAATATGCATCAAACTGTATTGCTAAAGTTACTGGAATGGCAACAATTTTTAAAACTTTGCAAGCAATATTAGAAAAATAAAAGAAAAAAAAAGAGATGAATGCAATACCCAGAGATTATTTCACCAGTGCCAGAGGTCACTATCAAATCACATTATAATGGACTTCAAATGCAAAAGAACTTTGTTCTTCATGCAAGCGGTATATCTAATAACTATTTTCCCTACTGAAATTTTGTACAGGAGGATAACATATGGGTCATTAGATTGTTTATTACAGGAAATAATAATGAGGAACGCAGGCCATTACTTAGCAATAACTAGTCACTCAAATGTTCAAAATTGTTGTCCCAATATTATTCTGAGAATACTCTTACCTACAAGATAGATGAGCCACATTTTCACTTAAAAGTTCAAATGTCAATTATCTAGTCTTTCTATCTGCATTTTCACAAATGTGACTAGGCAGCTTGAGTGATTTGGCTCCTAAAGGACTGCAGTATCAGCACAGATGAAGCGGAAGAGTAGCATAGGATTCATGGCCACAATTTTTCTTGCAATTTGCTTCACTCCACCAGCTAGAGTTTTAAAAAGCTTAACTTCTAGAGATACACAACTCCCTGATTAAAATTTAGTCATCAAGAATATCCTGTAGCAATTGAGAATTGTTTCAAAGATTATTTACCACCCCTGCTAGCACATATTATCAATAACCCTATATGGTTAAGTTTCATTTCCAGCCTTTGAAACTGTTATATTTCTTTATTTTATGCACAAGCCCGACTTCTATTTTCTTCACAGACAGGAAAAAAATCATTCCCTAGTCTTTGTACTACCTGCCTGCTTGAGAATTAGTTTTCAAACACAAGGTGCTGTGATTGAATTTTCACACTTGCTTACTAAGCTATTGTGGTGACAGATTTGTGTCCAACAGCCATCTCTAGCTCCAGTGGCATAGCATCTCACCTGGAGCATTCCCTGAAAATTATCTCTGTGACCAGGGAGTCATTGCTGATCTCCTTAGTTGCATCAGAGTCACCTCTTTCAGACTTTCTGTTCAAAATTACCATGCATCAGGCTAGAAAATTTGTGCTGCAAAAGCAAAGCTAAGCTCCACCTTGGATGAATTTCTAGAAATTAAATGATTTGCCCATAACTCAGCAACATAAATAACACTTTGAAATAATTCTCTTCTTCATTTTTCCTGTTATGACTGACTAAATTTTTGTGAAGTAATGCAAAATCTTTTCATGATCTTTCGTGTGGTCATGCGTTTTCTTATGGTTTTTTTATTGTTCTGGTATAGGTTTTAATTGGGGGTTTTTGTTTAGTTTTTTTTCTCAGACGAAAAATTCTGATCTCTAATTTTGGGTTTCAACTTGTCAAGTAATAAATAACTTTAGTTTTTAAATGGCTGAATAGATATCACAGCTGCAAATCCAACTCTCAGGAAACTTTCTGGGAAAATTCTTCACCACTGGCAAAGTCGTTCTCTTCTTCACTTTAAAAAAAGCTACTCAGTAATTTATGATTTTTTTTTTAAATGACTACCTCATCCAGGCAAAGACAGTTTATTATTCTTCTTTTTTTACGTATGTGACATTTAAGACAAAGACACAGTAGAAACAATACTGTTTAAAGTTATGGTCAACTACAGTTTACTCAGATGCCTACATCCATATAGGTGCTTAATTAATGTCATCATATCCTTCTGGTGATGACCTATCCAGTAATCAAACTGCATTTTGACACAGTATCTCTTAAGGCACATTTTCCAATACTTAATCTCTTTCACTGCTCTTCTCTGAAACCTTTTTAACTGTTTCAATATCCTTCCTGTAGTGTCATCATCTGAATTATAGGATTCAAATAAATCAGGCAATGACACTAGTATTATAAATTTTCTTGCTCCTATTAAATTTTCTCACTTATTTGTAAAATGAGAAAAAAAATAGAGCAAATAAATTATGTTTTTCTGCCCTAGCACTGCACTGGATATACATGTTAAACAGATTCTCTGTCACCACTTTTTCAAAATTTGCTTCTGAAGATAGACTGCTTTGTTGTGTCCATACAGATCCTCTACTCTATAAATAATTGTTTGACATTACTTCCTGTTTTACAGTGGAACATGTACTGTTAGCTCACACATTGCCAGATCATAGCTGGTAGTTTTTAAGGTGACATAATCAATAAAAATATGATTGGGAAGGTGGGGAGAAGTAGCATATATGGTGATTGCAATTCAAATGTTTTTCATTTCTTAGCAGAATCTCTAGAATTGAGATAACAGAAATTTACAAAAAAAACTGAGAACAAACTTTTATTTTACACATCTCATGGCTCTTTGATTAACTTAGTCCCTGGAAATTTTATGTTAAATGAATATTTAATTGTTCTATCTTTTCTTCTTTATTAGTTTACTAGTCCAGCTCCTAGAACATGAGTTCTTGTTTCTACAGAAATTGAAGATATCTAAACTTATTAGGTTTTTTCCCTCAGGGAAAAAAAGTTTAATGGGTTAATGATGCATAAAATAATGTTAATTAAAAAAAAAAACAACAAACCCAAGTTCCTCCTCCTCAGTTGTTAATTTTTCTGATTCTTGGCAGCCAGATCCACACTTCCTTGAATTTTGGGATTATGCTGCTTTCTGAATCTATATGAGTTTTCCTCTGCAGAGTTAGCTTTCAAGATTTTAAGTAGAACACAAAAAGCTGTAAAATTCCTCTGTCCTTATCATAGCAGAAGATGTCAAAGACTCCCTGTTTCACCAGTGATTTTCAGTATTTGCTGCATATACCAAATCACTATCCAGTCCTATCAAAAGAACATCACTCAAAACTAATTGCACATTGAAATAAATTAAAAATTAAACTTCATTTTTGGAACACTGGTGAAGTGACAAATTTGTTTAGGATGATTTCACAGCCATAAAATTATTAATATTATGCTATCCTAGAGTAAATATTTTAAAACTTACAGGTAACTACCTTAAAAATGCCTTCTTTTTCTCCACTGGCATGGGAGACAAATATTTTTAAACAAATATGAAGTGAAGACCCCTACACTCTGCTAGAATAAATTGTATTATTATTTAATAATTTTTAAAATAATTTTAAAATAAAAGATCCCATACAAGGACTCAGTCTTTGCAGATTTGCCTTACACAATGAATTCAGAATCTCAGTGGGAAGAAAAATGAAACTGCATTTTTTGACTAAGTCAAATATTAATTTCAGGAAGATGGTGTTATTTAGCATAGGGGCATGCCCTTAAAATTTTTTGTTTACACCTAAGTGTTCTGATCATCACATACATAAGTTATCAAAGCACCATGTGAAGCTGAGCAATTAGAGGAGATCTGTTAGACCTTTCTTTTTTTCATGAATAAGGAATGGAATCCAGTTTCTTCTGCTCCTGGGACTCTCAGTCAAAGATATTCCTTGTCTTGTATGATGTTTGTACTACAATCATCCTTAGTTTGTCTTAAGGTAAACAATTGTGAAACTATTTTATAAAAAGAAAAAAATTCAGCAGGAAGGTCTAAGAAAACCTTGTTAAAAAACATCTGATAGCTCTTGCAAAAGTTTTAGAAGTATCACATGAAATATTGGGAAGACAAATACAAAAGTCTTTGCTCCATGCCAGCCTTCTGATTTTGGCTGTACTCATATTTTAGATGACCATATACTTCCAGGGGGTAAGATATGGAAATCAGGACATGAACATTAATAATGTATCCTTTGCTTTTGAAAATGGACACCAAATTCTACAGAAAGCTACTGCTTAGTCTGATATTTCTTATTCCATTTTACAAAAGAAAAAACACACAAAATGCTGCACCCATCTGCAGAATCACAGAATTGCTGAGATAGGACTGCTGGAAATCACCTAAATCCAGTGGCCTGCTCAAGAAAAGCCAGGAACAAAGGTTACTTAGGGCATTGTCCAGTTTTGAACATGTCCAAGGATGGAGACTCCATAACATCTTTGGATGAACAGTTGCAGTGTTTGGCCATTCAAATAGTGGAAAAGAATTCTCCTACATTTAAGCAGAATTTCTTGTATTTCAGCTTGTTATCGATGACTCTTGTTCATGTGTTGAACAAGAGTCATTGGCATTAAAAAATCCTGGCTCCATCTTCTTTACTTTCCATGATGGGGCACTTATACAAATTGTTCATTTGTGTCTGAGCCTTCTCTTCTTTGGGCTGCACAACCCCAGTTCTCTCAGCCTTTCGCTGTGTGACAGATACTCAAAGCCTTTATCTGGCCTTTTGGTGGGCTCACTGCAACATTTCCTTGTCTCACTTCTACTCAGGAACCCAAAACCACCACAGTGATCCAGATGCGGTTTTGGATAAAACATTTCAGACTAAATGAAATGCTTAGTTAAATTTATATATCAGTTCTCAATACTGTCACCGAGCCAAGAAACAATAACTGACATTATGCTTTAAAGGAAACACTGTAACCACAAAGTAATTAGGAGAAATTAATATCCTATGATGAATAACTGAGACTGAAAAGCAATGATCAGTCATACCCCAGCAGTCCCATCTTTTACAGTCTTATAAAAGCCAATAAAACCAACACTCAAGATTCACCTTTGGCCTTTCATATCGATATGCAAGCAACCCTATGATTCTGAGCTTGACAGCTGACAAAATGTATTCCATCCTAAGGACTCTCTTCACCATGGTGCATAAATGGTTCTACCTTCAAGAAAAGCCATTAGCATATCACATGGCAGACTTTCATGGTCTTGAGTAACACACATTTATGAGGTGTAAAGATGCCCTTTATATCAAGAAGGCCAGTGATAATTTTTATCTGTCTGAAAAACTGCTAAATTTGAAGACATATCAGGGAGTTAGCATTAGATGAAAATTTAGGGAAGTAAAATGTGTCATTTACAAAAAATAACAGTGCTAATGTTTAGTTGATATGCTTTCAAAATACAACCATTAGAAAAAAATTAGGCTTACGACTGCAACTCTAAGCTACAGATTTTATACAAAGGACAATTTTTAAGGCTATCATTATTTATTAATTTTGTCTTAAATGGTACAGTTTTCTTCACTTCCAATTTAACACACCAGTATTCATTTATCACTGTAGGGCATCACAGACAGCTGCAAAATGAAGAACCAACTTGATGTTGGCAGACACGCACAGAAATGTAATGTTGCCCTGGGTTACAGCTACAGTCTAATTTTGACTGATGAGTTAACATACGTGAGTTTGGTTGTTTGTTCTTTGATCATTATTGGTTGATCTTATCTAAAGTAATATTGATATGAAACCTTTCATTACCATTTACCTTCTACGCTTGTGTTTTACTTTTCATCCTACCGTAGTTATTTTTGTCTTGCTATGAAACCATCACATACACTATGCCTTTTTCATTTATTGAGGGCCACTTCCAATTTTTTTTCCCAGAAAGAGAGTTGCTAGGTCTCACAGTGTGTATCATGTTGCCCTGATCTCTTCTGCAAGCACAAGCCAGAGACTTTCAAAAGTCCTCCTTCTTTGCTTTGCTACCCTAATATTTTATGAACTGTGCCTCCAGTAATTTACTTGTGTTTGAGAACTACAGGTTGTGAGCAGCAGCAGCACTAGGAAAAGAGATTAAGTGGAGAACCTCTTTGCACAGCAACAAAAATCCTAAGAAGATTAATGATTTTGCAACTTCAAGTTTTATATCTTATTGACCTGAAAGAAAAATTATTTGTATAACATAAATGACACTCAGTGACTGTATGTGTCTACAAAAGTTAAATAATATGTTGATTCTGTTTAATACAGCTGAATTTTATCATCTTGCTCATGATAAGAGCTTCATTACGTGAGGAGACATTACAATACACATCATGTACTGCACAATTTACAAAAATTTTTCAAAACTTCCTCTAAAGCCTGAGTTCAACAGCTAAGACACAAATTCTGTAGTTGTTAAGAGAGCAAATTTCTAATTTGAACTTACTGCCTTCATTAAAGAAGTTGAAATAGTTCTATATAGTTTTGGGGAAAAAAGTTTGTGAAAAGGATAATTACAGTTGTAACAGATTAAAAAAACCGTAACAAAACCAAAACCATTAGACTTAGTTTGGGTAAACAAAAAGATCCCAGTTTCCCTGTGCATCTTCATACACTTTTTTACTGGGCATCGTATGACTTTTTAATTTTAAAGTTATTTCATTGGGAGCTATGCTTTTTCTTACTATTGATCAATAGTCAGTTGAAACACGTTATCGTATTGCCTGCGTGTCGTGGGTTGACCGTGAGTCTGATGGACAGATCTCTTGACCGGTCACGCTTCTCGAAATTTCCATATTTAAGCCAGTGGAGACACAGGAAGTGTCCCTTTTTCTCCTGCTTGAACTTCCCCACGGGGAGTGTGGGGGCGGGGGGGGGAATTTGGCCAGGGCTCTTCGGAGCGGCCCTGGGCCTCCCCTCCCCCGGCCCC
>VZRV01010555.1:124399-167755 GCA_013398115.1 Falcunculus frontatus
AATAAACTTTCTTCCATATTCTTTAAGTTTGAGCCTGCTTTGCCTTTCTTCAAACCTCTTATCTCACAGAAGGTAAGAAATGCGAACTAAACCACTACACTGCGTTAAAACAATTATTTCATCTTTTTTAAAAAAAGAATATTTTCTTTCATCTTTTTGCCCATTCCAGATAAAAAGAATGTTATGAAGAAAGTGATATGCCATTTTTTAAAAGACAAGGTATATAGCTGCTTTCCTGAGTACTGGAGAGTTTGAAGAAAACCTAAATGTATACTTATTCACATACATTTTTTTTTCTGAGTTTAGCAGCAAAGTTCTGTTCAGCAATAAAAATGGATGGCAGCATAAAGGCTTTTCCAGGGAAATTTCAATTTATTCATGAAAGCATATGACATTTATTTGATGCCTTAGAGCAAATTATAGCCTAAGAGACACCAGAACAGTGACAAACATATGGTCCATCCTACCTAATATAATATTTTAGGCAAACGCCTGTCCTAGACATCTCTGATTTTCATAGGCATTAGCAGAGAAGTGTCTGGACTTTCATGTTTCCAACCTAAATTAAATTTCTGCCTCACTTCTTGCCTTGCCTTTCCTTGCCTTGCCTTGCTTTCCCTTCCCTTCCTTTCCCTTCCCGAACCTTCCCGAACCTTCCTAAACCGTCCCAAACCTTCCCTTCCTGAACCTTACCAAACCTTCCCGAAACTTCCCAAACCTTCCTGAACCTTACCAAACCTTCCCGAACCTTCCCTTCCCGAACCTTCCCAAACCTTCCCTCTTATAGTGATACAGAACAGAAACTATTCAGCTACAACAGCTTGTCAAGAAGTTAACTTTTAAAATATATCAAATCTTATCTTGTTCAAATGTAATATTCCAGACTGAAGAACAAGCGAAAGAAGTTACAGGAAAGGAAAAAGGATAGTTTTTGGGAAATTATAAAAAAAAACAACCTAAAACAAAACAACCTAAATTAAAAAATATTCAGGATCTTCTAAGGCAATAACTATAAATTGTTCATGAAAATATTTTGGAACTCTGTGTACAGCAATTGCCTGTTCAGAAGTATGACTGACTTTCTAATTTGTCCATCTGCATGTCATGCTGCACTGTTTTTCAGCTGATTTATCATTGCAGCTTAATTTTGAATCATCTGAGGAATAGATTTAGACTATAATCCATTAGGTGACTTATGCCTTGAGAGTAGATGAGTTTAAAAGGTCAAGGCAAACCTGCAGTACATAGGACTGATCCATATTTCTGACCCTCTGTCTTTAGATTTATACTAATAAATTCAATATAACGAGGTCTGCTTTTTAATGTTAAGGGCAACTGGAATGGAATGCCATGGACTTATCAATATATTAAGCTTTCTAACCTTCTAGACAGGATGTCTGCACTGTTATGGGACAACAATCAGTTTCAATCAAAAAAAGGCAATTTGACAATATAGAAAACTAGAGTCTGAGGCTTGAAAAACAGGTCAGGAAAGAGTTATTTTTATTTTCAATTAATCTCACTTGGTACTTATCTGATATGTGTCTCTAATTCAACACCTTGAAACACAGACTTTTCCTCTGCTATATGTTCCATTTACCACCACAGGAGCCCACTGTCTAATTACACTAAATATGTACCCCTTCTGGAGAAGGGAGAAGTCTTATTAGCAAAATGTAAACAAGCAAAAGTAATTTGTACTCCATTGAGATGTGCCTATGTACTTAACCCTAGTGGGAGTGGAAACATTATTTTGAAATTTGTCCTTTGAACCATTCTTTGTAAAATTCAAGTTGGGAAGTTGCTCATCCCCATGGATATCATATGAACAAATTCCCTACATGGCATTTTACAACTAATTTTCTTTTCCTTGAACTAAACATAAACAATCTGACAACTGGCTTATGCAAATTTGTTCCGAACTTCTTTGAAGTAGCTATTTTTAAAGCAGATATCATCTCTGCTTGGGGCTGAGCACTGGAATGATTTCTATTTGTTTCAATAATGAAAAAAAGTGCTAGAAGTGATTTTCTACATGGTTTGCTCCTTTAGATACATTTATTCTGACAGGAAGTGCTGAAATGCTAGCAATAAAGTGCTGGAATTACACATTTAAGTTTAGGATCAAAATTCAGCAAAAAATTTCTAGTGAGATAAGGCTTGTACCTTTGAACTAAACTGGGAGACATGTATTATTTAAACAGCCATACATTCAAACACAACTTGTCCAAGTCAAAAGCTGTTCTTTAAAGGGTCACATGGAGAAGAAGATTGCAAGGAAAATGTAGCTGGGACCACATGAACAAAAGCTGTTACCTTGGTTTAGGGAACCAAAATAAATGAAAATTGAAAAGGATATAAAAAAGTTTTAAGAGGGAGGCCTCAGAGTGGATTTAGTATGGAACTAATTTCCAAGGCATCTGTGAAAATGCATGGGTTTAGATATTATTATTTTATTTTTAGAATAGTTGGAAACAACAAACTTCTGAACATGCAAATCCCTCTTCTGAATTCATAACTTGTTTTGATGTTTATACTTTATTTAATACTGTCAACTGGATTGCAGAAAAGTCTAGTAACTGAGCAAAGGGAAGTACAAACTCCTACACCTGGGGAGGAGCCACCCAATGCACCAGCATATTCTGAGGTCTGATATTCTGGGAAGCAGCTTTGCAGAAAAGGATCTGGGGCCCCTGGTGGGCATCAAATTAAACAATCAGCAATTTACTGTCGTGGAAAAGAAGGACGGTATCTTAGGCTGCAAAATTTGGGAGTGTTGACAGCAGGTTGAAGGAGATGAACCTTTCCTTCTGCTCAGCACTGGAGAGGCCACATCTGGACTTCTGGGTCTGGTTCTTGGTTCTCAAGCGCAAGACAGATATGGGCATAGTACAGAGACTCCAGCAAACAGTCATGAAGATGATTAAGGGAGTGGAGATTCCCTCCTATGAGGAAACACTGAGAGAGCTGAGACTGTTCAAGATGGAGAAAGGAAGCCTCGGGGGGATCTTAACAATTCGTATAAATACCTGAAGGAGTGGTGCAAAGAAGATGGGGTCAGGTTCATTCCAGTAGAAAATACGCTTAAATGGCATTATTATAGATTTTGTCGGATCAAATCATCATTTGCCAATATGCTATTTTGATTTGAGAGTTAGGACAGATTTTTTTTTTTTTGTCTTGTAACTGGCTTTTTACTGTTTAACTCTCAGTATCTCAACTTCTGAAAGTGTGGTCAACAGTGTGAGGAAATAAAAGTCACCAGTGTTGTCAAGGAATGACACTTTTTTTTTTTATTTTTCAGCATTTGGTGATATTTGGAATAGTATTTGAACAATAGAGCCACTCAAAAGCTGAAATGAGTAAAAAAATGTACTTTTTTCCTTTCTTGTTTTAAAGTGGGGCAGCTACATAGCATTTCAGCTTGTTCATTGAATTAAAAATGAAGGGTCTTTTTTTCGGTTGTTCATTTTGGAGTTGTTTTGGACCTGAAAAAACAAAGTTTTAAAAATCTAAAGAATTGAGATGGGGAAGAAAAGCAATCATCTTTCCGGGTGAACTGGGCTACACAAAATTAAGCATCAGCCAGTACTTTCTCAGAATAAAGGCTGGGGAAATACCTGTGAGTAGATTTAGTCAGAGTGTTTTCCACAGTGTCGATCTCACCACAATTTGCTTACTCTCCAAAATTTAAATAGCTTTCAAAACACAAATAAACTTGGTTAGTTTCCTGCCACACTGCCAACACAGCTCCTCAGCAACCAGACTGATCAGACCACTAAGAATATTTGGAATCTGTATTTACTTTGAAAAGTCTATTGCACTAAAGCAATTCCTTGCTTTCTGGATTATAATCTCTCTGAAGTATTCCACCTTCCTTCTACCTCCCTCTTTGATCTGCTCAGGGTTGTATATCTGTTTTGTCTCATTTTTCCCTCATTTTAGTTGTACTGACAGCTATTTCTGCATGCAATGGTGCTGCTGAGCAATGCAGCACATTGTCTTTAAAATGACAAGAGTTAAAGAATGCAGGAAATCTTACTTAAAAGTAATTATTTTCCTCATGCTAGTCTAAAATACGTATGTATATACCTCAAACTGAAGCTACTTGTTTTTCTCAGGCTTTATATGAACGAACAAAATAAAATGGTATCTTTTCCAAACAGAAACGGCATGTATATTTATGTAAATCTACTTGTTTTACATCAGACAACAAAGAAATTGCAAATTCTAGTTGTACATGAAAAAGGCATAGCAAATACCAGAGTTATTTTAGCACTGGGGAACATCTACAATACTAAATTAGTTTTTTGAATACTAAACTTTTTACTTCTTTTGCTAAAGAAGTAGACAAACAAGCAAACAACAGAGAGAATACCTTAAAAGCACAGAACTAAAGAGTCATAGAAAATTAATAGTCATAGTCTAAAATTCAAAAGTTTCAAATAAAACTTTGATATTGTCTTGTATCATTAGATGTTCTGTAATTTTTCTTATTTCTGCAGATTGTTCTTTGTCCTGAACCGTTATACCATGACTTAATCGGTCCTTGAAGGAATAGCCAAACTCACATGCAGCTAATTTATCATGATTATCACTCTGGCTGTATCAGTTCTGAAACTTGCTCCTTTGGAGTGATCTCAGCATGTCTGTGTGGTTCTCCCGTTCAGCCATTCAGCTGTACTGTAGGAATTTTTGTTCATCTTACTGTGCACCATCTGGAAAAATTATCTAAAAGCATAAATCTAATGACAGCCGCCATCCTTCCCTCTTGCTGAGAGGTGGTGGAGTCAGTTGCAGGGATGGATTGAAGATGGACCAAGAATAACAGATTGAAGAATATAGAGAGTTCTACTATACACGATGTCTTCTTGCTTATATTTGACATATATCTTGTCTATCTCTGTGCAGTCACAACATATGTTTGAGTTAGCTGTAGTCACGATGATACCATTTTCCCTAATTCTCAAAGTAATCTCCACTTAGGGTGGAACCAGCAAGCTTGAATGAAGACCAATGTCTTTTTTTTCACAGTTAGACTTCTATTTATGAACAAGTTATGGGGCAAGAATTGATGGTTACGTTACACAGATCAGAAAAGTAATCATAGTGGTCCTGCCTGTCTTTTACATCCAGGAGAATGATATGTGGTATATGTTCAAGTTCACATTTTAGATTATTTAAAGTAAATATAATTCTTAATGTTTCATATTTTATATATAGCAAATTCAAAGAAGCTGGTGAACCTATAGGATACTTATGTTAGCAAATTCATAACCTTCTCATATACGTTATAAATTTGAAATTACTGGGTTTTAATACTAGTAGGAGTCAGTTAAACGTATTTCACATTCAGAAACAAAGCCAGATCTCTACAGTGATACACAGAGACTGTTACATTCAAATCTATTTTATCCAAACACACATGCACAGGAACAGAGGTCCATTAAAAAGTGACAAGATGAATGTTCATTTCCTTTCTTCACCCTACAAGTGTATATTTTTATCAGATGTTAGAGATGACAGAGTTCAATATTGCAAGTGAGTTATTTCTTTTTCTTAGTGTCTTTTTCAGGTCACAACCAATCTCAAAAAGATTTGTCCAAAATCTTCTGGGTTGGTAGCAGAATAAGAAATAGATCTAAAAGTCTTTGTTTCCCTGTTTTGGTTGAGTTGGGTTTTTTTGTTTTTTTTTTTTACTTCTAATAGTTTATACATAATTTGTACCCTTTCTAGACGTCTTAGAGTATACTTCAGCATTATTTAGTATTATTAATGATGATGAAATTGGTCACAATAACATGGCTCGGACAATTCTTTTTTTCTTTTCTTTTTGTGTAGGCAATCATGATACATAACACCCAAGGCTATCTGCCTGGACTATAAAGAGACCTAAAAACAAATTGCATGAGATTGAGATGTCACAGGGCAGATGAAAAACTTCACTATATGTTGCACAATGTCTATTATATGGCATACACTGTAATGGTATGAGAATTACTGACAGCATGTCTGAATTGTGATAGGTCTCACCTCTTCAACTGTGAAAGTTTCCAGGAAAAAGAAAAAGGTTTATCTTTCACAGTTATGGAAAAGCAATTCAAACAAGTAAAAAATGCAACAGAAGATTTCACGTCTTTTTTTACTTAAATAAACAGGCCAGTCATAAAACAGACAGAGCTATTGTTCTACACATTCCCTTCCAGACTTCTGAAGTCTCTCACACCCTTCTGGTGATGTGGAGGGCTGTATGAATGTCATTCAGATTCACATGGTGAATGTATAGGTCATTTTGTCATTTGAGGAGGAAATGCTACGACACTTCCAACCTCTTTGCAAATAAATCGCATGTTAGGGCTACTTGTCCTCTTTGGCACGCGTTGTCATGGAGCAGACTCTATACCAAGGTATATAATGAAGAAACATGAAATAATGAACAAGCTAGGGAGCAGAATGGGGCTTGTCTTCTCCGATTAATAGATGATGAAGTTGGTAAGAAACCAGAGACATCAAATAATATGCTACACTTTACCGCCAATAATTGACCACTGGTACAGTGGTCAGTTACAATAAGCCTTATTAATCCTGTATGCCCTCTTCACATTTCTTTAAGTAATACCTTGAACTACCTCTTTAAACACTGTTTTCCAGAAAAAGTCCCAAACACCTCACTTCTAGAAGAAAAAAATTAAGATTAAATAAAATAGAGGTTCTGGCATGAGCATGACTTTACCCCAAGAAGCTTAATCCAGGAGCTAGAGCTGATGATTTTTGAATGCAAAAAATTTATTTCTCTTAGCAGTCATAGAAATAATAGCTTCATCATAGTAAAATGTTTTACTCTTTTTGCCATTAATGAGTCTCCAAACCATGTGTCAGTCATGTATTGATGGACCATTTATTCCACTCCTGTCTATCAGGTGAGCAAGCAAACAGAAAAGACTCCCAGGCAATTGCAGAAGCAGTTTCAGACCTAAATTATTTTAAGCGTACAGTACATTTACTCATCATGCATCATATACTATTTTGGTGATTTAATGGCTACCAAACTTTCTGGAAAGATTTTTCCTGATGGAATATTGACAGTTGTCTCAGAAACCACTCAGAGCTTCATGCCTTGAAAATGCAGTGACAGAATGAACATTCTCTTTGGAACGGCTACTGTCAGCTTTTGATAATTTTCATGGAAAAAACAGTGGATAAAGTTGTTCTTACAAAACTTGCAGCTGCTTGAAAATCTTTCCGCCTCATGAAAAATAACATGGGGTTTTTTTAGATATGAAAGATATATTCTTTTCTACCCGTTTTATCCATGAGTGGCAGTAAATAAAGCAAATCTTTGACCAGTGAGTCTATAAAATTATTATATCTCCTCAATGATTTATACTGTCCATTATTACGCTTCGATTGGATGACACTTTAAAAAAGCATTTTTATCTAATAATATAAAGAGGAAATGAGACATCATAGCAGTGAGGTAAAACAAAAAATATATTAGCAACTCTGTTATGAAAGACTCTTCACAGAAATAAATCACAGTACAAGGCCTTTTTGTGTCAGTGTTTATTTGTCAGCAACATGGGAAACATTTATTCCTTCACAGTTCTCTTTTAAGACATAATTAATGATGTCCTAACAGTTTTGTTGTTTTCACACGGGCAAGAAGAAGAACAAAGTACTGTATAACACTGACTTTAGGCTTTGAAGAAGTGTAAAACTATAATTCTTAGGAAAAATATTTTCCTTCTCCGCATTTTTCATAAAATCATTTGTCTTCACCACCAACAGTAGAAAAAAGCAAAATTTCAAACTGAATATTCCGGAGTGAAAATGCTAAAAACAGGCAGAAAAAGAGCCCTTGGTAAACTTTAGTTAGGAAGATTGGAACACTATGCTCTCAAAATTTAAGCTGTTTGAATTGTCCAAAGATTGAATTATTAATATCTAGTTTTCTTTACAAATTTGGAAAGATTCAAAAGACATTCTCTGTTCAAAACTAGATCTGAAAAATAGTTATTGCTCTGGTTTTCACTCAGTAGTGCCTAGTATTTTAAATCATATGTGCTACTTAGTTTTTACTTGGATGAACAGAGGGGGAGGAAACTTTTTAATTAATTTAGTCTCTAGACAGTAGACAAAGTCTACTACTGGGTTATATTGAAAAGCAAGGTTCACAAGTACTCCTCCTCTAGATGTTGAACAAAATGGCTGTGGAACAAGACAATTGAAAATGAGAAACAGAATGTAGTAGGATTATCACTGTTGCAAGTTCTGAAAGTCTGTTTAATAGGAAATAAATGCAACGTTTTATCATTTTCATTCTACAAATGGTATGACCTTTCAGAGAACTAATAAAAGACAGTGAGGCAAACTGCTTTTTAAAATATTTGTAAAAAAATTGATTAAAACCCAAAATAATTAAATGTAAAACTGATTTTTTTGCCTCTTTTAGTTTAGTTTTTACTCTAAATACTGAGCTTAAAACACAAAAGCTGGATTGTCCTGAAATATTTAAAAGAATAAATCTCTCAAACAGTTTTCCATAGAAAGAGAATTTATAAGGGTGAAAATTGCTGTGAATTGCTCAATGGGACATACTATTGGATGCTAACTTTATGTGAACTAATGAACTGTTTTATCTCAATATTATTATATGAATAACTTCTCAGTACTATAATTACCAATAATGACAAAAGCACGTAATTTAACTTCTCATTAAAAAAAAAGAATCCTATTAATAGGAGAAAATTATTTAATGGATGAAATGGCCTTAATCAACTTTAGCTTTAGAAGTCTATATATCATTTATTAATATGTTTCAAGTCACTGAGTTGATAAGGTTGTTCATATCCTATCTATAATAGTTTGCTTGACCAGAATATTTTAAGGGGTTTTATTCTGCTTTAAGAAAATTGATTTCCTTTTAATTTTTTACACAGTTCTATTTATCTTTGCTATGCTACTTAGGGTGTTAATATTACTGAAAGAAGGCGGGTTACAGGCTTGGTAAGTGCTTTTCTGCCAGCTCCCTCTCTGGCTTTTAGTTTTTGCTATTTTTAGTACAGAAAAGTATATTGGCCTGTTTACTTTTGTATAGATCAGCTCTCCTGGACAAGAAAAACATCAAAGAGAAAACCCTTTATATATATGTGTGTGTGTGTGTGTGTGTGTGTGTGTGTGTGTGGTGAAATCGGGTAACTAAGAGTAGTAAAACTGGATTAACCTCTGTCTTTGAAAACATAAAACCATTCTACTGCTCTATGAAAATACAAAAGATTGAATTCTGACATTCTTTTCGTTTTCTCTCTGATCACAATTTAACTTCAGGGCAGGTATGAACTATCACCACCTTAGGTGGAAAAGATTCTCGTACACACTTGAAGTAATTGTCGTATTGTAAGGAGGAGACAAAACTGCCTTCTTTCTACATGCTCTCTCCTGTGAATCTTCAGTGTAATGCTTCTGGTCCTCTCCATTGTGCATTTTCCTGGAATAGGGAAATACAGAGGAGCTTCATCCCAGCACTGAGCTGCACTCTACTCCATAGAAAAGGCAAGCTACAGTTGTGATTTTTATCATGAACAAAGAAGCCTACACTTGTGAGAGACACTAGAACATGGATTATTCCTATTTGTCAAGATCACAGAACAAAAATCTTGGTAAAACTTTATGGACTTTAATTTACAGAGCAATTTCTTTCACAGTGCAATATTTTCCTACTTCTCTATTCAGACACGTTCCTATGGAAAAGAATAATCCCCTCGCTGATAACAGTTAGCACACTGGCAAAGGGACAATAAACACAAGTTCGTTGTTATTTTCATTTTTAAGTGTCTCATTTATTAAATAATAGGTAGGAAATAAATTATTCCAGATATCATCTTACTGTGTAAAAATGTGATCTGCATGGGGAGCCAAAGCAATGAATGTAGCAGAAGTAATGAAGACTGTTTGTTGAGGTTTAAGTCATTATAGAGGGATGTGTCATTTGAAAATGGAATAGCGGGTGTTCATTGTAAAATTTTACTGTGGTACAAGGAGACTATATTTAGTAAATCCAAATAAAATGTCAGGAAGAATTTTCATTCTCATTGTGACAAAGATATCACAATGCTGTTTGAAGGGGTAAGAGGAAAAAAAAAACAAACTTTGAAATTTAGCAAATGAAAATTTGTCTCGACAAAATAGATAATGTCATTATGATTCAAGAGTATAGGAATAATAGCATAAAGAAGAGAATACAGAGTAGTGCACAGGCAACATTGAGGGGGAAAGAATACGAATCCCTCCCCACACCATTGTGTTTCTGTATCTAACTTTGTACTGGGCAGGTTGGTGCAAGCCCAGGCAGCTCATGGTAAATCATTTCACATCCCTTTTCATCAATTTCTCATCTGTAAAGTTAATATGAATTCTGCCAATACTAACCCTGACTTCTGGAAAAAGCTCCAGGAGACTAGGTCCTAATTTTCGAGTATGCTTTAATCCAAATTCCTTTGAACATTTGAAATAATGAATTAAACACTGCCTTTCAAAAGCAAAGAAGTGAAAAGGGAAATTCTTAATACAGATACTGCTCTATTCCTACTTTTCTTTTTAATAAAGTCAATACTGCCAGGAGCCCTTCTTATTAATGAAGTCCAGAGGTTTGGACTGCCTGCTGCTATCAAAAAGAGTTCATCAGCAAAGGAAAGTAATTATTTCCTTTATTATAACAGTAATTTAAATAACCAAAACAAAACCACAAGCCTAATTTTTTTTTTTTAGAGTAGATTTTTACAGTATTTTCAACAATTTTCAACATTTACTAAATATTGTTGCCCAACCACCAGATGTGCTTTCTGTTCTAAGCCCTTAAAGACATTGAGGAAATACAAGGTTGTGGGTAAAGGACTTTTTCATAGCTATACCTGTACAATCCCAGAGCCCAGAGTATTTTTATATTATCTCTCTGTATTAACCTTATCAATGTAATGACTCAAGAAAATTTCTAAATATGACCTCCGCAAGTTTGATCTTAGTTTTCTCTTAGTATATATTTGTAACATATGAGGTCTCAGCACAACCCTTGGTGGTGCTTTGTTCGTTAACCTGCAGGTTTTCCATCTTGACAACATTTTCATTGCTCTCAGCTCCTGAAGGGCCATGTCATGAGATTATTGAGGACCTGTTGCAGAAAATTGCCTTAAAGCTCTTTAATAAAAACTGGGGAACTGGAATTTGCTGTTATCATGGTACAGAGAGAAAGCGTTAACTGACAGTACAAAGTGAAACTGTCATGACTCTCACAATTAGAACTCTATCTCTTGAATGTAAGCTTAGGATAACAACTTTGGTATTAAAGTTAGTCAATCAGTCAATTGTAGGAGTTAGTAATATTTTTACTAAAATGCCCAAAGACTGCTTTTGATAGAATTGAAAGTCATTCAGCTATGAAAAGAGCTTATTGTGCCTACTAGCTCTTTGCTTTAAGGATCAGGGGAGAAAAAATTAAACTGAAACTATTATATTTTGCAATAACCAAAAATTTCTTGGTGCACTATCTTCATGATGTTGACTTAAGCCTAAGGCAAAGAATAAAGTATCTTGTTTTTCGGCACTAAATTTACTGGAACATGTTTGGTATATTTCCTGGAGTTGTGACTTGTATTGTATTTTTAGCTTTGCAGCATTATAATTTAAGACAGACAGAATCAGCAGAGTGGCTATGCAGTAAGTCAAAGGTCTAACCTATGAGGATGCTGAAGAACCTACCTTATATATATTTTGCATTAAAAAATCTCTACCTCTGTTTATGCTTATTCATCCCTGTGTGAAATGCTTTAGTCAAACTAATTTGATTTAGATTTCTATTTTGTTTGGTTGGTTTATTTCCCATTTGTATGGCAAGGATAACTTTAAGAAGGAGAAAAAGTTATGAATTAAGATTTTTTAAAAAAATTTGCTCCAAAATATTTGCTCAAATTCTTGAATCCTGAAGATTCTTACACTGTGTAAGAATAACTTTCTCCAGTCCTGTCCCAGGAGGAAAAACATACTTTCTATAGTGAGCATGCATGCAAAAACATCAGTGACTTTAAAGTAGACTCCTTCAGAGGTTTCTTAATTAATGATATCAAAAGCACATATTGTGTCTACAGATATCAGTATTTTGTATGAAACGTTTAATCATGTTTAAAAAAAAATTTTAAAAATTCCAACAGAATCCCTCATATATTTATACTGTGGTTGTCCATGATTTCATTTCACACATTTATGTAATTTTAAGATTGTAATTTATTTTGAAAGACACAATATTTACACTGATCTCTAAACAGGACAGTACTCAGTGAGACCAGAGATGTTGAGATCTGCAATCTTAATCCATGAAAAAATTGCCTACTGCATAGTAACTCTCCAACCATTAGGAATGCCTTACTGTAATATGGTAAGAACTGTCAAACCTTAAACTGAAGGGGTTTATGTTGGTTTGGGTTTTTTTTTAACGTTGGATAAGATTGCCTTTTGGGGTACTTTTCAGCTGGTGTTAACTGTTCTATGATTTTTCACAAAGTTGTACAGAAGAAAACAAACAAAATTAGTGCACAGACATAATTCAGATACCATTCATCACAAAACAAAAATAATAATTTTGAGGTGGGGGAGAAGAAACTGCATTTGGAGAATACTTAATTGAAGCATGTGAGCTGTCAAAAAGTCTGAGGGTTATGGAAATGATGCACTCAACTGAAAAGGTGACTGAGTCAGCCATCTTGGATAAAAGCCTCTCCAGCCTAGAAAAAGTGAAAACATCAGTTGCCGAAGCAGCTATTCGCCTGCCTTCCCAAGTGGAAAAAAGCCTTGCTTTTAAGTGCTCTGATAAAATATTAGTGTGCCTGTTAGAGGCTCAAGAATCAAAGTGCAAAATCAGCAACAAGTTACTTCTAGAGTCCAGCTTTTACTTGGTTTTACCTGAATTGAAATCAAAATTTATTCACAGTTTTCACCCATTTGTCATGAAAATGGGAGGAAAGAAACAAGGACAAGGCATTCCTTTTTCAGCAGGCTTAAGAGACTCTCTTTTCTCCATTTGACAGATTCCACTACTTCCAAAGGTGTTCTTTGGTTTTTATATGAGGAGCATTTCCCATAATAGCGCAAAATGGCAAAGACCAAAAGTGAGTGAAATAGGATAAATTTATCTTCAGTACCACTCCAGTTTTAAAACAATCACATCTCTTTCATTTCACCTCTAGACTACTTCAGAAAAGTAACAGAAATCCATCAAAAATGGTACCTCTACTTTCAGTGTAACACAATTAATTCCTGACTCCAGTCTGAGGCATTCCATTGTTAAATAACAACAGTATGAGCTGTAACTAAGACCCAATAGAAATCGTTCTCTATTTTAAGCACACTTAAATTATACCTTCCTTGCTGACAGACTGCAAGGTACTCATAGCAGCTGTGTCCAGGAAAAAAAATTATTTTGCCTTATCACAGATTTTTCCCAGATATTCTCAAAGATAGTGTAATTAATATAATGGTTTCAGAAAGGCTGAGTCATAAAAATAGATGAAGCCGTTTGCTGAAGCTCTATCAAATTGTGAAATACACAGTGGGCAATAGAAAACTAACAGTTTGTTAATTGATAGTCAATTGATTAATGCACATAGTAGTTCTCCAGGTACTGCACTTGTACTGGTGGTATTTCATGTAAAACTCTCTTACCTATGGATATTTGGCTTTTTCTGTGAAAAATATATCTACAAAATTAACTGAGAACAAAGAAGATTTGTGCTGAAATAGTTATTCCTAGTTGCTATCATCAAAGTCAACTGAGAGTAAGAATTCGTTCAGACATAAAAACAACACATAGAAACCCATCACAAAACCTCTTCATACTCAGCTCCCCAGATCCATTTTCACTGTCAGTTATCCTCATCAGCCTATGCACATACAAGAAACTGTCACTGAGAGATCCCTTACAAATGTAAGGAGTCATGGAAAGGGATTTGTAAAAACATTTCTTGAATACTGTCTTAACAGCAGCAGGGAAACTATGATGAAAATTGATGAAGCTTTCCTAGTCAGAAAAGCTTCGGTTTAGCGGGCCCTCAGACTTCTCCTGAAACACAAGTAAGTAACATAGATGACCAGAGATAAAATTTTAACGCAGTATGAAATTATTTGGATAAGGAATTGAAAGCCTCCTTTGGAGGACATCAAATAGAAGATAAAATGTAATTTGATCTGAAAGCAACATAAGTCACTGTTGACTGAAGCTAAACAAGGATGTTAAATGAGATGAAAATAAATAATTTTTAAGCAGAATAGCCAGAGGTTATGATAAAATAACAACTTGCAGAAACTTTATGTTTTCAAACAAAGCATTTATTCCAACAGTGAAACCATGGTTTACTACAGAGATCCTGACATTATCATTTTTGACTAAAACAAATTTGAAAGCCCACTACAGAGATGTCACATGTTATTGAGTTGTTAATCAAGTGCATCAGGATAAAAAAAGGAAAAAAACAGAGAGAAAATTATCCAGAAATTTTAAATAGATACTGGTATTCAAAAAGAAACAGGTTTCAGAACTGTGAAGCTTACTGCTATCTACTAGGTTTGCAACTCTTTTTGAGGTAGATTGTGCTTACAGGTAAGAAGATAAAATTGTTTTGCAAGACTAGTACCTGAAATCCTAGGTAATGTTACTTAGGTACTTCAAACCTCAAGCTTCCTAACAAAAAAAAATTAAATCAAAACCACTCTGTTAAAAATATATTGCCCAGATGAATAGGGCGGGAATAATGTAAAAGAAACCTTCACTTATCCTGTCTGCTGCTCTCCACTAAAACTCTGGTTACAAATTAAAAACCAAAAAAGTTCTTATTCTGTCTGCTCCCACCCAGTTCTTCCTGGCTATTAAATCATAAATATTAGATTTTGTTGCCCAGTTTCTCTCTTTATGAAAAGCTCTTCAGTTTCCTTTTGCTGTTGCCTATGGCTTTTTCTAGCATCGGAGTTCAGTTTATCTAATTCTTTCAGTATTGTGAAACTCATATTCCAAATTATGAGCATACGCCTGGAAGACACAAGCCTGACTTAAAACAATTTGATTTTTTTCAGAAAAGAAATAGTTTGTAAATGTTGCTTCTATTTCATGTGTGAGATAGGCTGGTCACAACAAGCACGTTAAAGTCGAAGTACTACATGCTGTGAGAATTTTGACATTTTATGTTGATAGTTATGTTATGAGCAGCATCAGTAAAAAGAAAAGAGCCATTTTTCAATCTGTTGTTTCCAATGACTGTGACAAACTACGGATAAATCTGACCAGCATTTAGCCAGCTGCAAATTAGGAAAGCCACGAACAGCAGCAAAGACAGTGGATAGATTTGTCAGCAAAGTGACAAAGACAGGACCCCAGGCGGGATCCATGTTTCTTTGCAGTCCTAAGGAAAAGGTCAAGGTCTAGGAAAGCCAAGGGAAATATCTCAGGACCACTCCCTTATGAATAAAAATAATTTTTGATCTAACTGGTTTATTCAATCATATTGTTATCTTGCAGGAAATCTGCATAGTATGACACACACATACAAAGTATGCACATTCCTAAAATAATTTGATTAAAATGACAGTAACATTCCACCAAAATTTAAGAATATGAGTATTTTGAAAAACCTTTCAAGTGATTGTTTTTTTGCTATTGGCTGGATTGGATCAGAAATTTTTTGAGGTTTCTCACTGTTACAACTGTCCATAAAGCACAGACCCTGGAGTATTTCCATTTCTAGAGACATGTCCATTCAAACTTGAAAGCATATTGTCTACAGAGTTCACATCTCTTTATCTGAAGTCTTAATTTTCAAAACTTCCCTTATTTTCCAAAATACATACTTCCATGTGCATTTTACTGTCCAAAAAATAGGTATGAGACAGTCCCACCTAAAAAGTTTTCAGTATTATAAAGTTGTGAATTAATATTTTCAGTGCAAATAGCCATCTTGTGTTTGACACTAGAATTTATTCTGGCTTCTAAAAGTATACTTAGCTTTAGAATATTAACAACTACAGAGTGGCAGATCTCATTTTGTAGTAGTTTCAAAAAGAATTATTTTGTTCTGTAGCGAGACAGGGATGTTGAAGGACAAATTATGCTGTTACCTCAACTGAATATATAAAAATGCAGATGTTAATATGTCTAGTACTATCAGTATTGGGAAAGATAAGTGGTAACGGACAGAAAAAAAAGGGAGAAAAAACCCACAAAAATGTACTATACTGTTTGATGCAAGAAAATGTTCAAGGAATTCTATTTTCTTACTGTCAGTTCCTTCAAAAACTTCCTGCTTCAGAATGTACAGTGAATTCCAAATATATTCTCCATTTCCAAGAGGAGAGGATAGGCTTTTCTTCAATTCAATACTTCATTTTAATTTTGATCACATATTTAAATCCATTCATCTATGAATTTGTATACTTAATGAAGAAGTCAGATTAACTTATCTTGTACTTACAAAAGATTTTTAAAAACCCAAAAAGCTTTAATAATTGAGTAGGTTGCAGAATAAGGATTATCATGTGGATCCTCACAAAATAGGTCTTTAAATATAGAGGCTCACTTTTTGTATTGATTTACATAGAAGACATGAATTTACACCTTTGCACTATAAGAAAACAGTTTTGTGTCCTTTTTGGAGATGTAGCAAAATAGGAAATCAAACAAATGAGGGCACACTTGACTACTTGGCTACACAAGCCTAATCCAATAATATATAGTCAAAATTTACACATCACAAAAAATGCCTAATCATAAACTTTTCAGACACTTCAGATCATTGACACTTTTATTAAATATTATTGAAAACTATATTCTTCTACATTGGCTTCTTTTTCATGTAGTAGACTGAATGAAATACTTCAAAGTGCTGAATTCTGTTTTAGTTAGAAGCCCTTTTCCTTCCTTTGAAAGAAGCCATTTAATCAATGAAAGCAAACAATCAATCCATCAATCAATCAATCAATCAAACAAACAGTCAATCTAGAGCCAATAAATTGCAGGAAATTTTAATTAAAGAAATAATCTGTGATTATGTAGCTTTTCAAATGAGCAGTTAGATTGCAAGGAGACAAATATTTCAGACATAGAAGTTTCAAACTTATCCAAAAAACTATCATGTCTATCAAAACCTTGGCAGGTGTGAAGCCAGAAAATATACTCTAACAAAAAAGGAAAATACATAAAAATTGAGAAAGAGAGTTTAGGAGTATATTTTAATAAAGTGGTATTCTTCCAACTGGAATGTTGCTCTTGTTTGCAGTTGCTAGAGATTTAGCATCTACTGGATTATTAATCAGTGAGTAAGAGTCTGAACACCTACAAAGCTACACATAGAAATCAAATTTTCTAATTTCAAAGTTTCAGTGTTTGCTTCTGATTCAAATCTAGGGTATATTTTACAGATTCATTAATATCAGAATTATATGCATAATTTCAGTCATTTTCATTGTTCATTCAGTTATATGGGTAAGTGGACTGAAACCAAAACATTCCCTTTAAAGTTGTAGCAATGGGGAACAAAGACACATAGACCTCCTTGAACCCCCTGAGAAGATGGTTTATTGTCATAAACCAAGTCCTTTTTATCCTCTAAACTCAACAGAACTTAACCAAACCCTTACCACAACAAGCGCTCGTTGGCTGCCTGCCACCGCGGTATCGTTGTTCATGCGCCCTTTTATCCAATCAGCGCTCTGTTCATACAGCGCCCACGCATCTTCTCAACCAATCACTGCCTCACTCATGAGGCGACTCAGCCAACTCTCAACCAATCGTTTGACCCGCAGCTGAGGCCTTTCCAGAGTGCTTTTTGGTGAACAGAATTTAACAAATTTAACAAAGGTATTTTTATTTCCCACATCTCCACCTTTTTTCATTTAATCAATAAAAACACACTGAGAAAAACCTGAACAGATCCTGAAACATTTTTGAATGTAATATGACTAAGGAAGAGGGGGAGTAAACCAGCAACAGAAAGTCACTGCACTGGACTCCTCCATTAGTCACCTGCCATTATAAGTACATAGTATGTGTACTGCAGTGCAGTTTGACAGTTATCCAATATCTGATAATTTATTATTTTCAAAACATTTAATTCAGTGTGACTTCAGAGCATACATGTACATTTAAATGACTTGGACACAGGACTGGAAGGGATGCTGGGCAAGTTCACAGACAATACAAAACTGGGAGGAGCTGATGACTCCCTCACAGAGAGGGAGGCCCCGCACAGAGACCTCGAAAATTAGAGGACTGGGCAATCACCAACCATATGAAGGGAACAAGGGAAAGTGCTGCATTCTGTACCTGGGACGGGGCAACCCTGGATGTAACCACAGACTGGGGAATGAGATGCTGGAACGCAGTCCTGTGGAATGGGCCCTGGGGCTCCTGGTTGATGGCAAGTTGAACACGAGCCAGCATGGCCCTGGCAGCCAGGAGGGCCAACCCTGCCCTGGGGTGCATCAGGGACAGCATCACCAGCCAGGCAAGGGAGGGGATTGTCCTGCCCTGCTCTGCACTGGGGCGGCCTCCCCTCGAGTGCTGGGAGCAGTTTTGGGGACCACAATATAAGGATACAAAGCTATTTAGAGAGTGTCCAAAGGAGGGCTATGAAGATGGTGAAGGGCCTTGAGGGGAAGCCGTATGAGGAGCAGTTGAGGTCACTCAGTCTCTTCAGCCTGAAGAAGAGGGGATTGAGGGGACACCTCATTGCAGTCTGCAGCTTCCTTGTGAAGGGAAGAGCAAGGCAGACAATGATCTCTTCTCTCTGGTGACCGGTGACAGGACCCAAGGGAGTGGCCTGAAGCAGTGTTAGGGGAGGGTTAGGTTGGATATTAGAAAGCGGTTCTTCACTCAGAGTGATTGGGCACTGGCACAGGTTCCCCAAGGAAGTGGTCACAGCACCAAGCCTGACTGAGTTCAAGAAGTGTTTGGACAATGCCCTTGGGCACTCTCATGGTCTGACTCTTGGGGACGGTTCTGTGAAGGGCCAGGAGTTGGACTTGATGATCCTGATGGGTCCCTTCCAACTCAACATGTTCTGTGATTCTGTGATTTTTTATAGAGAAAAATAACTATGAATTAAAATTTTCATATTGAGGGAAATTATATTCAGGGATTATTTGGTGTTCTAAAAAAAAATACCAGCTTGTCACTTGCTTTATAAATCTTTTTCTTTGAATTCTTGAGCCTTTTCAGTACATGAAATGGCAAAATCACTAATGTTTTAGTACTTAGCTTCCTTCCCAAAAGATGAAGATTTCTCATTTTATTTTTGTCTGTGTACAGACAATCATTCCATAACAACTGCACTGAATACACTGGCACAATGAATGTAACAATTCCATGAAGTTGTCTCTTAAACTGAGAGGTACTCTCATTAAATTTAGTGTTGTATGCAGTAAATCCTAAATCTGGCAGAATCTGACCCATTCTTTTAATGTCAATAATTTAGAGCTTAGATTTTGTATGTCATTTCTTAACTCAAATGATTAACACTGTCCTGCACTATTAAAATTTTCCACAAAAGTACTCTTCAAATTATTACTTTTTTAACATGGCATATTGTTGAAAATCAGTTGCTATTAAAAGCTGGTGTCTTCTGTTGAACAGTATGGTCTCTTACACAGATATATTTGGAATAAATTCTGTGTATCTACATTATTCTTTAAGGTGACTACAAACAAGTCAGCTACTACTACTTTGCCACCTGTATGCTTTAACCACCACCTATTGGACTCCATATATAAAGTGCGAGAAGTCCTAAACTGTACATATGTTTTGAGCTATTTCTACTTTTTCAGTATGTAATTTTCCTAGTTTTTATGGCTAGAATAACAACAAGAGATAGAGCTTTTCTTATTTGGGCAATATATCGCTTAACTGTGCATATAGGGATGTGTGTATATGTGTATATGTATGTGTGGTTAAATATAAAGTAAAAAAAAGCAACAAAAGACTGGGGCAAAAGTTTAGCTAAAACCCACATACTTCTGAGGATCTTTCTTTCTCTCTAAAAGCAATTATGTTCTAATTATGACATCCAAAAATCCTCTTATCAGTTCTGCAAATGCATCAAACAATGTGAATACACTTCTAAATGCTATATAAAAGAGAGTTCTTGTGGGTATGGCATTCAGAGAAAGGGCAGGTTTGTACTTCTGGAGTTATTTAGATAAGGAACTTTCTCAAGAAGACTGCAAAAATGTTCTGCACAATCCACAGTCTTCTAACTCATAATCTAAATTTTTAATTCTCAGTAGTTCCAGGACACTTTTAATATGCTTGTTTGACAAATCTTTTATTTAAATTTTTTTCACTTGTACCATGAATTTCCACCCTTGGCACACCATTTTTGGTTGTTGGGTTTATTGGGGTTTTTTTTTTAGTTGGTTCGTTGGTTGATTGGCTGGGATATTTTGGGGGTTTTGTTATAGATAGGTGGGGTTTTTTACTTCTTTCAATTAAAATTAAAAACTTTGGGAAGTTGAATCTTCTCTAATGTCTTATCCAACTCATTTTTCTTGAGAAATTATATTTAGTGTTTGTAAAAATTATTTGCAAAATATTTTGCCCTAAAAGAGGAAGAAAGTGGCTTTTTACCATCTGCCACATTTGAGCTTGTCATGGTTGTTTCATCTATACATAGATAAACCTGATAGAAATGGTGGCTAAATATTTTTTGCATGTTTAATGTTCTTTTCGACTTTTTTTCGCTTCTGCCGTGTTAAAAGTCAGAAATTAAATTTGTTGTAGGTGGAACTAAAAAGCATTAAGTGCCATAAAGATCAGTGTTACAAAAATAAGCAAATAATAGGTTTGATTGACACTAGGTGGGAGTTTTTTGAGGCAAATGGTGTATCCAAACCAGGGAGGGTATTTTGCTTTGACCTCAAACAAGTTTAGTCATTCTGACTATGCGGAACATAAAACATTTTTAAATTAACAAATTTGTTACTTTTTTGCGCTGAAATACAATGTTGTGCATAAAAGCTGTAAAATGAACTCTCATTTGTGTGTGAACATGTGACATAAATTCTGGAATGAAGAAGTCTACTCGATACATGGCTGGGTTATAAATGTACTAAGAGGACCTTATATATCTTTTATTCCCAATGATTTTATGAAAATATTTCGTTAGTCACTGAATTTTAGAACACCGAAATATTTATTTTAACAAACCTTTGAATTTATATTTTTAGTGAATGGTTATCATGTTTCCTCTTTGTTTTTTTGGTTTTGATTGGGGTTTTTTTGCCTGACTCAAGAAACAGGGTTTTCTTCTGGTTTTGGTTGTTTGGGGTTTTTGGCCAGGCTATGCCTATTTAAAAACAAACATAAATGACTTTCAGGAATCTCCTAAAGGTAGCAGAAGGTGAAGATAATAACTTTATATTTGCAAACAGAAAAAGATGTACTGTTTGAAAACGGGACTCTCATGAGCAGTAAACACCAATTACCAAAAATTGTGACATTTTCTTAGAAGCGTCAAAGGAAAATTATTATGTTACATGCCAGCTACCCAGGAAATTCTATATAGCTCTTTTCCCATCTTTATTTCTATACCAAGTTGCAGTATAGCTGAAGAAAATAGGGCACTTTTCAAAAATAGAAACATTTCTTCAACATCTAATGAAAGATAACTTCCCTGGCTTTCTTAAAACCTTATGATGTCATGTTGTTTCAATATTTTTGCAGTATTAATTATTTGTTCTCAAAAAAGTTTGTTGCGTATATATCCAGCAATAGGTAGCCAAAAAACCTGCTAGGTTCACAGACATTTAATTTATTTCCTTCTCTTCCATGATCAAAGTCTGTAAGAAAACCTGATGAGTAGATCTTGTACATAAATTTATTACATGATTATGGAGACATTTACATATATGAAAAATACACAGCAGTCTTATGCAGGAATCACAAAATTTTACAAGTAAAGTGTTCACAAGAAAGCCAAATTTTTCAAGAACTGCAAATAAATATCTTTGTGAATATATTGAAATACACCATTGTAAGGATGCTTAGCTCAATATGAGTTTTAACATAAAATCTAGAGAAATGATATAGGATATAAAAGCATAGTAAAGATTCTCAGAAAGGACCATTTCGAAATTAAATGACACTAATAACAATATCACCATGAGCATCAATAATAACCCTAATACTAACACTATAATCCTAATGCTACTAATTTGAAACTTGTCTAATTTAATGCCTATGTTACACAAATCAAAGTAATCGCACTTGTAGTAACAGTGTCAGTGCTAAACAGTTAAGACGTGCTTTCTATTCAAACTGTGTGACTTGTTTAAAATAATCGTTATAGGAAAATAAAGACAGAGGATGATTTTATTCACAATATGCATTATGAAAGCTTTACCTTTAGCCTTTGGGACTTTATTATGGCATCTAACCAGAAAAAAGAATAGTAGAAGGATACATCATCTCTTGAAAGCATTGTTTGTTCAAACATGCCATAATAAAATATATCTCCAACAGACCTACAAAACAGCATAAGCATTTCAAATAACAACTTGAGCCTGCCTACATTCCTTCTGATGTCTGAATTTTGTTGTTATAATTCTGTGAACCTATATCCAGTAAAAAGGTTTGCCCAGCACTCTATGTTCCACTGACTTTTAGTGAAGCTTCAGCTACTAAGAGTTACATTAATAACAGTGCACAGACAGCTAGACAGATAAATCCAGCAGCTGTTGTTCGGTTTTACCTTCACCCTTTGTAAATCTACAACATAGCCTATATGCATACTATCTCTACCCCATAGCTTGCGGAACAGAAGCACTATAAAACTTAGAGTTATTATTTTTTTTTTTTTCTGTTTATAGGACTAGATATTTGACAAACATTTTCAAAAATATTTGTACAAACCCACCTCATCTTTTCCTGCACCTCTTTATCCAGTGAAAGCACCATTTTGTTAGGGCCTTAACATGGAATGTGGAGGACTTGTTTTTGAAGCAGTGCTGTACAGGACTAAAGCAGAAATTTTCCCTTTCTCTCTCCTACTTCTGTCATTCATCCTGCCTCATCAGATAATTAACATTCTGAAGTGGGAGTCAGTAGGCAGGGCATTCAGTGTGGTTCTAGTTATTACTGTTATGGTAACTTGAACTGAAAAATTTCAACACAATAGTCTCAGAGAACCCTGAGTTACCTATAGACACATGGCTATACTTGTCTAGGAAAACAAATCCTCAGAGGAAAGGGGTATGTGAATTTTACACTTCCATGTCCTGCGTTGCTTCTTAGATTAGGGAAAAGCATGGAAGGGAGCTCACTATGCAGTCTGTGCTTTCTCTTTCTGTATAATAATATCCATATAATAATATCCATGCCTGAAAGGACAGGATGCAATGAATGTGTCAGGAATATCAACAGTTTTGGAGATTTTATTCTAAACCTGTCAGTGTTTCAATATTTAGATGGCTGTAATACAACTCTAACTTGCATTCCCACATCACTGTGAATAATTTTGTACAATGTAAAACTGCACACTACTTTAATTAATCCAATTTGTCCCCAAGACTCATTATACTGGTAAATTAAACGTGATGAGACAGGTCATGACGCTAAGACCGTCCATCACAAACAGCTCCTTCCCATTAAAGGAAGAAAGCCCATCTAAACCATCTTGTGCCAGAACCCGTCCTTAGTCCTAAACCTAGACCAGGATTCTTTTTCTTTTTTTTTTTTTGGGGGGGTGTTGGGGGCAATGGTTAAAAGACCATGCAAATCACTATAAGGAGCCAGGGAACTTTCTGTTCTAGTGTGTCCAGAAATCACCTGTTTAACTTGCTGGTACAAATATAACCAAAGGAATCAATTTTAACACAACTGTCTTGAAATATCTGGAAACAAAATCTTTATCTATAAAGCCTACCATGCATTCTAATAAAATAAAAAGTAATAAAATTCCTTAGGTATGTTAAGTGTTAATTTTTTAATTAAGATACCTATAAACCCATTTGGTATAAACACATTTTGTATCAAACGCACCTCAAAGGAGATTTTGAAATGTGCTCAACTCCTATCCAATACTAAAATTTCCAATGTACTTGAACAGTTAGAGTATCTGATTATATCATACTGGTTCACAATACAGTGAATAACATGGAACTCCTTAAAATCTAAAACTTTATGTCTCAGACACTTAGTTGACTTACAAAGATATAACAAATTCAGTAATGTAAAAAGTCTAGGAAAGATATTTAGATATGGAATTTAGTTAGTTTACTCAGATGTATTTTGACAACTCATGGCAGAGTTACATGTCTTCTGTGTAAATTGGTGTTTAATGCCTTAATGTAAGATGAGTTGTTTGACCTAAGAATGCCACATTATCAATATCTTGAAGTGCTCTTTTTCACAGGAGGAGAATACATATTAGTCAAGTGTATTGGGTCTGACTGATAACAGACCAGTGTTTTGGCTGCTGCTGAGCAGTGCTGTCCCTCTGACATTCCTTCCCCCACCAAAGGGGGTGGGAATGGGTGAGATCCTGGGAGGCAACACAAGCAGGCCAGCTGACCCAAATCAGCCAAAGGGATATTCCATACCATATGACACCAGCTCAGATATATAATCTAAGGAAGAGAGAAGGAACGGTTACAGGTGCTGAAGCCCTGCTTCCCAAGAAGTGTCTGAACATCGCTGCTGATGGGAAGTAGAGACTGATTTCTTTTTCTCTTTAGCTCTTGCATGCACAGATCTTCGCTTGTTTCTTTCTTTCTTTTTTTTGCTGTAATAAAACTGCCTTATCTCATCCAGCTGGTTTTTTTCCACCCATCCTATTCTCACCCCTGTCCCAGTGGGAAAGGGAGCAACTGAGTGGGCACCTGGCACCCAACCAGGGTCAACCCACAATGGTCAAGATATCCATACAGGTCTGATGAATGTGTCTATACACTTTAATTTGTGAGGGGTTGATTTTTGTTTATTTATTTATTTTCATTGTCTGTTGGTGTCTTTCAGAGCTCCATAAAAAAGAGGCATAGGATAGCTCCAAAATAGTACAATTCACCATGTCAGTACATTTCTTCAGCAATACTGAACTTTTTTTTTTTAACTTTTGCACACAAAGCTGGAGAAAGTAACTTTTTAATTGAACTGTATTTAGTATTTGGAGTTTTTTAAGAGTTAAGTTTCATCTTTCTTAAGTGTTAAATAACATCCTGTCCTTCTGCTTTTTGAATTTCCCTACTCTGCCATTTATCATATCTGCTGAATTAACTTGAGAATATATTTCTTTTCCCTTTGTATTTTATCTCTTGCTCTTTGTTCCACAGCATGGCACACGGGTCCTATGAGGTATCATATGTTCTCACTTTGCAGCAGCAAGAAATGTGGGGGGTCACTATGAAAGGCACCTGATGATCAGCTGTTGTTATTGGCAGTGTGTAGACAGCTTTGTGTGGACTAGTAAGCCTACTCTCCTTTTAAACCCTATTACGTCTATAGAAAAATTGGTTTCAGAAGAGGATTGGATGACTAGTTCAAGCACGGCTATCAATAGCACTGTCATGTAGTGTTAGTTGAAAATAAATCCCTACTAAGGAAATACATTGCATCAGTAGCACTGCTGAACTTGTGAGATAATACTTCATCAGCAAAGTAACATTGTCGAATCAGGATAAAGTCCTTTGCAAGCAAATTAAATCACATTCCAATGAGCAAGCCAAAACCATCCATATATCAGAATAAAAATGAATAGGGAAAAAAATGGAAATATAGCTCATCTAAATGCACTAAGGAGAAGAAAATCCTTTGGTCCCAGAGAAAGAACCAAAGAGAACATGAGCCTGTCATGCCTTAAGGGATAAATATAAACCAGGTTATTATTTTAGGCACTTAATATGAATGTCCTACAGGAAAACTGAATTTAACACACTCTTTAACTTATTGAATTCTGTTTCTAAGTTTCTGATTCAAAAATGTCACACAAAGACACACTTAATCCCTGAATATTGAATAGTCTAGATGGAAAAACAATGCAACATGAAGGTAGCCCCCTTCAGCCTCTTCAGTCCCATCCCTTTTTTACTCAGCTAAACTCTAAAAAGAAAAAAAAAAGTTTAAAAAATCAAGATTATTCATTCAAATGAACCAGGAAAGATGAGGGAGAGAATTTTTATGTAGTCATGTCTGTGCACTGAGAAATTTGGGACTTGTATCATCTCCTGGGAATGTAAAAGAGCAACACTTTACAAACAATATTGAAAGAACTGAAATCAGCTCTTTATCATGTAAGTGAAGTCCTTCTGCTTTGAATGCCTAGAAATACTCAGAATGATAGCACAGGCTGTTGCAACGGGCTTTGCAACATAGTAGCAATTATTTATGCTCATATTCAGGTAAAACCATATGAATCCTATATATCCAAGACAGTTCAAATACATAAAACTCTCAATTGGGGTTCAATTTCTATCCTAACTGCTAAAGCAATTGAAGTGTTTGAACAATTTCCTACATTTTCTTTACCATACAATATTCATTTTTCTTACCACTGGTCATTTTTTTCATTTCCCTATTGGTTATAAAAAGAAAAAGAACAGAATAATTCTCACCTCTCAGTATATTTATTACTAGGTGGTATGCATAATCTCTTTGCCTAAGAAATTCATCTCTAAACACTTTAATTTTCTCTCCATTACTCAAAATCATTCAATTTCACCCATCATTTCCTACATACTTCCAAAATTTGTTCTGCTGAAATTCAGTATCCTTAGGTCTCACTTCAGTGCTAGATATAAACTAAAAGAGATTGCATTACAACCTTCATGGTTACCTTTTCTCCCCGTACTGTGGAGCAGTAGTGTACTCATATTTACAGAACTCCTGATATTTATTTCTTCACATAGTATGTCACAGCTTACATTCAGGAATATTCTAATATTCACTCTTATTATACCTTATCATTAGACCTTTTTTTAAAAATTTGTTTTTCTTTTCTCATGGGCAACAGAAAATTGCTTGTATTTTATTTAACATATAATTAGAAAGATTGTAGTCAATGTTTCTGATGCCTGTAGACCTTAGATCCTTTTTACATATGCAGAGGAAAACTCTCACATAAGTGACAGATAATTTTAATTGTGTCAAAATTATTTATTAGGTTTATAAATTACCAATTCTTTCTTCCAGCATTAACATATATTAACATCTTACAATGCCTTGAATGTGAAAAATGTGTAGAACTTCCTAAAGTTCTCTACCAGAGACTAAATTTCATTATTAAAATTTCAACTTAATTTAATTTGTCCTTCAAGGATTTTTCAGAACATCTCAATTTATGGGTGCAAATAGATGAAATATAAAAGATAATTTATTTTCATCTGCAAGACAATATTTGCAGTTATTTTAAGGAGTTCTGTAAACCCTCTCTAATGTAACTTTATAAGTAAAGGGAGACCTATATAAATAGACTTCCCTTTCCCCTTGCCTCCTGCTAGATCTCACTTCTATTCCTCCTCTAACCACAGAGCAGACACAGATGAGAGCTGAGGTCACAGACTGTCCACAGATGTGGATCCTCCCACCTGCATCACCAGAAGGCTCGCAGAGCTCCTACAGCCCTAGGAAATATTTCTGCATAACAGGATTGCCTTAGTTATGCTTGTGCCAGAAGACAGAACTAGAGTTACTGCAGAAACAGAGCCCTTCTGGCCAGCTGATACCTCAGGAACACAGTGGCTTTGGGAGGGATACACTCCATAGGGGTACAGGTTGTGTGGCCACCAACTGAAACAAAGTCGGAGACTCTATAGCACTTAGCAGGGATTTTTAATGTAGGACAGCATGGTTAGCTGTAAAGTAATTACACAGGCAAAGTAATTACTAGGAAAGCCATTAAGAGACCATCTTTAACTCTGTTTGATGCATTTCATAAAAACAAACCAAAAACCCCAAAACAACGAAAAAAAGCCCACACCAGTCCATAACGATATTTCTGTTGTTTAGTACGCCCTTACTGAGAGCAGATGTATTTCATTGCAGAGCTGAAACTGTCTTTCTACAGTCTTTCTACAGCTATCTAACCAATAGACAGAATTATTCTGTGTCTTGTTCCTCTTAAAGCAACAGTTAAAATATAACCTTTATCTTCCTCTGCTGCCTCATTGAGCCTTACAGGGACTGCAGTAAAATGCAACGATCCCAACTGGATCATTGGACCCAATGTTTGACCCTCAGAAAGAAAATGTGCAGCTCCAAAGGACCAAATGTTCATATTCACTCTGCTGCAGAAAGCAACTGTTTTCACTGTTTCTTGCAACACATCAAATGCTCAAACATTAACATGTCTTAGTTACCTTGCTGCATTTATATTATGAAAAAGAGCATGGAAAGTCAGAACAGTCAGTAGGTTAGTGCTGCAGACCTGTACAGCAAAGCTACAGAAGCCCAATCAGGAAAAGGGGAGTGTGTGCCATGGTGCAGTTACTGTCAGCAGTCTGTAAATATCAGAACATGTTATTCATCCTCACAGGGGATACATCTTAGAACAGTCCAAATTACCACACGTCAGACTGTCTGTCTGCTTTTGTTTTCTCACTTTTTTCTTTATTTCAAAGAGAAGGGAAATTGGAGCAAAGAGAGTATCACTTTGTGTGTCACGTTCTCACTGTTTCTTGTTTAAGACATTGCAGCTTTAAACCTGTAATTAACGAGGATGCAGTTTTACAGCTTCATGAGTTCAGTGGGCTGTGTATGTCATGTAAAGTCACTCATGGTATCAAGCAAAAAAACCTTCCAAGATTTCCGCTGCCTTGTGGCACCCTCCAGTTTATTTTGTGTGTATGTCTGTCAGATTTTTCAGAATATCCAAGAATAACCACTAGCTGTGTCATCTCTTCCCTTACTTTCCTGATGATCTGGAACTTCATTAGCAAATAACCTTCACAGAAGGGAGCTTTTAAACAGTACCTCCACAAACAAGGTCAGGAGCAGGTTGTGCTATTTTTTGTGGTAGTTTTCTCAGCTTGCCTCTGTTAACAGTGAAAGATAATAACATGTTTTTGTGTAGCTACCTAAAAGGCTGTTCCCTGGGTTATGGTAATCGTTTTGGTGAAGTCCACAAAAGGCATAATTGAATGTAAATGGAATAATTAGAAAATGGCTCCTGCAAATACTTGTGGTCTAAACACATGTGCATTTATATGCTGCACACAAAAGTAAATAAAACCTTTTAGCAAACAGGTGTCTTGCTCTGACTGTTTAATTATTCTTCCAATGATATTTTTATATACACTGGAATACACACTGGAATACTGAGATAGAAAAAAATTAGCAAGTTCTGTCACATCTTCCTTGTCTGAAGCTCTGGTAACAATGATAGGCATGGAAAATGGAGGGGGAGGATGCAGTAAGGGAAAATGTCACGTCTGTTAAATATTCTTTAAAATACCTAGCAGAGGGTTGGGTTCTGTAAACAACATAAATATTTAATCCCAAAACTCTTTATATCATTTTTGCCAATTTCATTTTCAATTTACAGCTTCACTAGCATAGTTTATATTTAGGTTTGCTGCAGTGTCGACAGGGTTTTCAGAGTCTATAGGATAAGGTTAAAGCTCTAATAATCTCAGACACTCACAAAGCTTGTATTCCCTCTTATTTCCCCGTTAAACTGCTTGTAGGTTGATTCAGTGCTGTAACTGTGGTTTTTATATCAGACTCTGTAACCCCAGCTTCTCAGGCTCTTCTATTCTAAGAGGTGTCTCTTTGTCACCCATCCCCCTCAGCCCTTTTATGAACCTCACTAACAAATTCCAAGTAGACTAAAAGATTGGCAAAGTTGAGCCATTTTTTATCTCACATTCAGGCAAAAGAATATTTAGGACAAGAAAAACGGGTGTTTGGCTCCATCTTTAAATATGAACATAACTCCTTTGTGCCATATTTATTCAGCTTCTGTTAAGATACATTTGTTAGGGAGATGATTATGGTGATACTGTCACTGAGCTATCTTGGATGAACAAGAGGCCAAATCACTTAGGAGAGTAAAGATCACAACTCGTTCTACCTTTACACTCTTCGAAGAAGCAAAGAGAACAAGGAATGGAGGAACGCAAGGCTTCTGTGTGCTGGCTACAGTAGCTGGCTTGCAGAGGCAGGAATAAACTGCTGTATAAAGAGTGAGACAATTCTCACCAGTCTGGAAGAAAGGCGAGACTATGGCCCGTCATCCGTGTGTTCATGGAATACATGCACTACTCTGCAGTTTATTCTGGAAGGCTTTAAAAACTACATAAGGCGAATTTCTCTTTCCTTTTTTTTTCTGTATTCTTATAGATTTTGATAATTAATTTCCTAATGCTAAAAAAATGGTCTTCACTGAAATTTTGCCACAGTGAGTTATCATCTCACTGCATTACGGTGCAGCATCATTCCCCCAAAAAAGGTATCTGTTCTGCAGCTTCAGTGGCACAATTTCATTAGCCTTTGCCTGTCTCGTTGGAATCATACAAACTTCACAGAAGAAAACTATCTTCTCAGAACAAGCATTATAAACACAATTACCAATCCATTCTTTTTAAAAGGAATATGTTAGAAATATTTCAGAGAGCTAAAAATGTCAATGATAAGGTAAACCATGAGAACCCATTATATCTGTTCCTACTTTGCTGAGCGAAACGAAAATATAAAGCTACACCTCATGTGTAAGTTAGACTTCTCTAAAAATACCAGGTGCAGTTCAGTGCTTTGTTTGCCCCACCACTAAAATGGTCTGAGTTTTAGAGAGTAAGTACGAAAATAGCATGAAGCCAGCCTTGTTCACTAATGAGCCTTTGATCATGTAATAACCCCTCCTGCAGGAAATCCCTTGATGGCGTGTTTTCTCACTTATTACCTTCCCCAGACAATACTTACACAGAACTGAGCTAACAGAAGACAAAAACAGATTATTAGACACTGATTCTAGTTTTCATTTTCTACCTCCCTCTCTTCACAGCAGCTACACAAATCTCTGTTCACAGTCCAAAATAAATGTTCCATGAATGTAATGTTCTTCACAGTAGAGGAAGCACAAGCAGCCCAGGCTAAAGAGGAAAAGCTACAAATGACACAACACAGCTTGCAAATAAACATCAATACAGACAGACTGATACACCATAGAGAATTATACAGTTGTCCTGTGCTAAATAACTTTTTTCTTAAAGAAAACTAAACAAAAACCAAACAAAAATAAAACAAAACCAAAACAAACAAACAAACAAAAACCCCAAAACAAACAAAAAAACCCAAAACACTCACAAACCAGAAAGTAAGAAGGTAGGTGAAGAAAAAAGTGTAAAAGCAAAGAAAAAGAATAAGGAAATTACAAAAAAAGGGTAAGAAAATAAGAAAGAGGAAAAGAAGACTGGTGGGGAAGGATTCAAGGTTTCTTCCATCCTATGTTGAAACTTTGGTGTAAGGTGAATAAAAATCAAGATTTTTGAAGTGGAAAAGTACATGGTTGATCACACCATCTGGCAGATTTGGGTGGAGTGAACACAATTTTGGTCAGCGTTTGACACATCTGCAATATAGGGAGAATTGGTTTAGCTAATTATGTGTTTCCTTGAGATTTATTCTTATTATTATTGGTTTAATTATTTCTGCACACAGAAAATGAACTCCAGTAACAGCGTAACACTCACACTTTCTCATAAGGACAGCTGCAAAATGATTTTCGTTTTATGTTTCTGTTTGCAGAAGTTGTCACTATTTTAACTCCTCTTTTTACAGAAATAAGACAAAATTATTTCTTTCTGGCTGGAAACTGAAGTAATATTAAGTGTTTTAGTATTGCTATGCATTAGCTCAGATATAGGTTCTGAAATGCTAAGGCTATACTTGTTAGCATTCAAAAGTGGTCTTCAAGCTGGGAGAATAATATTAGGGAAAACAATTTAAACTTGAGAGAGGCATCTGGTCTGTACTGAAGAAAAATAAGTAATACTACATTTCTGTCACAGAGAGTGTCTGAATATCAGAATCTGAAGACACCAAAAAAGAAAGGATATGGAATAAAAGTAAGCTTTCCACAGCTCATAGTTCTCTCCTAAAGTGATAAAGTAAGAAAAATAAATACCAGGGTAAAAGAGAGATAAAACCACAACAGTAAAAAGTAAAACAAGTTCTGAAAAAAAGGCACTTCCTAGTCATTTAACAGCACACTTTTCTGGGCACTGACATTCTTTTTTCTTCTCCCAATGACTGTTCATTATTTGCACTTATCGATATCCATATTTCACTATGCAAAATGTGAATTAAGTTCTTCAGATATAAACACTGTTTTGGAAAATAGCATTACATTTGAAGAATTTCAGAGAAGGAAAAATCTGCTTCCAAAGTGGTGATACTTTCAGTGGGTTTGTTTTTTTTCTGTCTCAAAATCAAGAATAGTGTGTTTCTCCATTCTGTGCTGCAGTCTTCTCAGTCCATTTGCAGTGCTCCAGGTGCAAACAAGTCAGAGAGAGAGCTGAGTCCTCACACTGAATGGAGCCAGAAACTAGGACTTGGTTGGCTTGAGCACCTGATACCCATCCAGGCAGGGAAAGTGTGCAGAGCAGCTCTGGGTCCTTGCTAGCAGAGATACTGGGGGCCACACCTGCTGCAGAACCCCCCTTCCCAAAACAGCTAAAACCCATAAGAGGGCTGGCAGCATCCAAGTTGGACAGGCACCTCAGCCTGTAATGACAAGGTCAGGCCTCCTGCTACTGAAGTTGTACTAGAACAGACACAACCCAGCATCACTTTCCAATTCCCTTCAAGTACTGAAATGTGCTGTTGAACTATTTCTCTCTCAACTTGGGGGAAAATATAATTTGTAAGTAAGGGAACACTAGATGGCTATAATTTACCTGCTGTTAGTTTAGGAGAGATCCTTCTCATCATATGGTCAAAATAGATAGATAGATAGATAGATAGATAGATAGATAGATAGATAGATAGATAGATAGATAGATGATAGATAGATAGATAAATAAATAAATATGGCTCAAAGACACTAAAAGACTAGAAAACAGAGAGAGAAAAGAAAGAAAAGAATCTGTCTGTTTAGCAGCAGCCTGGATTTATGCTGCATTCAAATGGTCATGAGACTAGAGATACAGACCTTCATCTAATTTTAAGGAATTCACTTTTCATTCTGTCATTTATGCCATTCTCTAAATTGGAAAGCAATGCTCTTTGAGTTCCTTATGAAGATGTAAATATTAATGTCTGTTAGGAAATCAAAAACTGTAATGAAGATCCCTACTGGAAATTCATACTAAATAGAATCATTACAAGTAAAGTTAAACTAAAAATTTTGTTTACAGTCATTGAGGAACACAAAGAAAATATCTGTCTCCAACAGATGGGGATATAAATATATGAGTAAATTTAACCACAAGCTGTTTTAAAAGTCTCCAGGATGGAAAAAAAGGTCATTGGATACATCTTTGAGAAATTTTAAAATATCCCTAATTTTAAGCAATTATTTCAGAATTATAACAAAAATTATCTATAATTTAGTTATCTGAAAATCTTTACAGAAACTGACACACTGCTAAGATTTCATAATTAAGCTAGCAGACAAAAATGGAGTCAATTGTAACTATGAATCATCTAGCTTATTGAAAAGAAATTTAGAGCATTAAATGATGAAATACCTTATCAGTCATTTGCTGGTTATCTGTCAGGTTTAAAGAGAGCCTGAAACATGTTTAGAAATAGGATTCAAGATTACTAATGAGAAGCAAAAAAAATTTTCACTTGAGAATAGTCAATCTTATCTTGCTTTTTTATACACAGAGTTTTAAAGAATACCTTAATGTCGACTCTTCAACGGATTAATTAATGTTTTCATTTTCATGCCATTTTTAAAATGTTAAGGTCCGTTGCCTAATGTGTTTCAAAATAAATAACTTAGGCTGCATTTGTTTATTCTATTTATCTTGACAAAACTATTTGTCACCTTAAGAAGACGCAGCAAAATTGCAACATTGATGTGGCTAGGAGGCCAAGAAATTAAGCTTCATGCATCATTCAGCGCACCGATATATGGAGTTCATGAAAAAAACTCAGCATGTCACATATAAGTAAGCCTTGAGGAATACTGGCAAGTGTGGACTAATACATATCAATTCTCATATTTTACCAGTCCAAATATTCTGTAAAAATTCCCAATAATTTCATTTATGCTGGGCAAGGTGTTAGGTAAGTGGCAGAATTATAGCCTACTCACTTCCTTTCATAATGAGTTGCTATGAAAATGGCTGACAATGGACCGCATCAATATTGAAAACGAATCTGTACCACCAATGAGGTGAAAATCACAGGGCTTAGGATCAATTATGTAGTTCTCATAACCTTTTCCTAACAAGTGAGATGCATAAACTTGGATAAATTCAAAGTTCTGCAGATTTAGAACATTCAAGCAAAGTTCACACTGTTCAATTTTTAGTGCCAAAGATGTCAATATTAATTATAATGTGTTAAGAGCTTGACATCCTAACAGATGAAAAATCAGGTCATTCAATTCTATTCTAGAGCAATAGTCCCTGTTGTTCATCTAGTACGTATTAATACATGGATAGCTTGTTACAAAGACCATACTTCATTGTATCTTCCATTTAAAATATAATGGCATCATGCGGTGTTTTTTCAAAGCCATAGTTTAGGACTAGCTATTTGATTTATAAAGCTAGTTTTTACCACCTTCCAAAGAAATCCTCGTAGGCCTATAGGCTAAATGTGTAGACAAACTTAAGTCCTAGAATCTCTGTAGTTATATCACATTAATTTTGTTCCATAATTAGAAAAAGACATAAGAGATTTATTGTTGATGCACAGCATGGTGGAACTTGGTCTTGTCAAAACAATGCTAGTAGTACAGATTTTTTACATTATAGATAGTCCAGACACCTCAAGAAGAGTTGAACAACTTGTTTCCTGGAAGTGGGTCATTAGCTCAAGTTAATTTGGTTTCATCTCAAACCAGAACATCTTGGAGGCCAGATGAACACCAACCTGAGAAACAACTTACATTTTTTGTTCTTTTGCCGTAACATACTGTTTGCCTTTTGAGAGCATTATCCTTTTTTGCAGTCACTTTACATGAACACAAGGGTTAAAACCAAAGCAAATCAACCGAACAAATCCAGTTATCAGGACAAAAACTAAAACGTAGCGGAAAATTCATTGAAATTACAAGAAAAACGCAGGTTTTATCATGAAACTCAGTCGGCTAATACGACCTCTCACATATTCACAAGTAGAATCCGAGTTAGCTCACAGTTTTGTAGAAACTAAAATGATCCATAGCTTCGTAGGCAATTTCTGGAATATGATGTTAGACTAGTTATTAGTATAATGTGAACCCGTGTAAAACTGGAATAAAGAAAAGGGAAAAGAAAATAAGTCTAGCAATCAGAATATCTATCACCAGAAAAGAAAGTTTGAGGGGAAATGTGGACAGCTGACAGTGTCAATAGCCTGGTTATAATTGGGTTCCTTTGATTTTAAGGGCCATATTATGTCTCACTCAGGCTAGATTCTGGCCGAAGATCATCTGTCTGTTAGAACCCTGTACTGACCCTAAAATATATAAACAGAAGAGTCCAGAGCAAGTAGTTAGTGGTAGATTTGAGTTAAAGATAAAAGCTAAAATAGAAAAGCCTGAAAAACTTTACCAAATAGAGATAAATATTTTGCTGTACTGCAGACATGTTTCTTGGACACTTTCTTCAGAATCTAGAACTGATTCAGACAATGCTAGTTGTTTCATCTTCTGGAAATTTGAAAGCAATACACGTGCTTCTGCAGTTACCAAGTTGAGGGGAGTCTGTGATTTAAAATCCTGCTATTTGAAAACTTACTAAGTATATTATGGTATTCTGGTCTAGAAATAACTGCTCAGTCTCATAAACGTTGAACACAAATAAGTTTTGTTTCTTATGTTTGTTTGTTTCTTTCTTTTTTTGTTTGTTTCTTTTTTTTCTGCATTAGGCAAATTTGCTTCAAAACTTTCAGAGAGCAAGATGAAAACATGCCAATTAATAAGTTATGCTGAAAATATCTCTTCATTTTGAAGCAACTGAGCCGTCTGAAATGTTTCAAAACAGAAGAACAGAAGCTGCTTTCAGTCACCTTTCTGCTAGTGACTGTTATTCATCACATATGCAGAGATGAAATTTTTTACAGCTCATCAGGCAACTCACTAAAAATTGGAGTCCACTTGGACTGATGTTTAGTCATGGTCCTCTTGTCAATGCTCAGAAATATTCAGAAAAAAATAATAATAATAATATTCATAAAAATAGCAATAAATATGTAAAAACCCCTTATTTTTTATTATTTTCTAAACAGAGAGAATTTTTTTAGTATTATTCAATGAGAGTGCCAAGAGGATGAAGATGAAATTATATTTCAAATGAAGATGAAAGGATATTTATGGCCTGATGTATAGTATAAAATCTGTCTCGCATGTTGCAAATTTTGGGCAGATTACATCTTTAGACAGCTGGAAGAAGCTTCCTGTTCTCAAACTCTTCAAGTCCCCATGGGGCCTTGAAGAACCATGGTACCTGCTGAAGAGACAGCAAATCAAGGCATAACCAGCCCAGGAGATTTCCACGGTGGTTTGATGATAATTTCCTGACAGGGGTGTTGGAGGAGACAAGAGAGGCTTTGTCTATTTGATCTTATGCTTACAAACATGGAAGAATCAGGGTGAGAGACAGTATTGGCTGCAGGTGATAAATTTCAGGATTCTGAGGGAAGAGGATCAAGACAAAAAGTTGAATCGTAATCCTAGATTGCAGGAAAACAGAATTTGGTCTTTGGAGTTCCAAGACATGCTTGGAAGAATCCTAAGAAAAGCAGTCATGGAATGCAGTCATGGAATGCAGTCACAGTTTTCCAAATGCCAAAACCCACCCGGACTGAATTCAGCAATCATTGTAAAAGGAAACAAAAAGAGTTTCAACTGATATATCAGCAGGAAAAAGAAGGCTAGAGAAATCATGGGATGGTTGCAGGAGTGGGGGTGGAGAACTGACAATGGACATTGGGAAGGCCAAGTACTCAGTATCTTCTTCAATTTGGATCTTTATGGGTAAGCCCTCAGAAAAAAGAAGTTCCTGAGACCTGCGTGAATGTCTGGAGAAAAGACTTACCCTTGGTGGAAAAGGATCACGTTAGGGAACATATAAACAAACTGGACATATATAAGTCGATGAGACTTGAGGAGATGCATCTGCAAAGTATGGGGGAGCTGACTGATGTCGTTGTGAGGTCACTCTTGATAGTCTTTGAAAGCTTACGTTGGTTGGCAGAGATGCCTGAGGTTTGGAAGAAAGCAAATGTCATTTTTCCCTTCATGAAGGACAATAAAGAGGATGTAGAAAACTACATATTTGTTAGCCTCATCTCCATCTCTGTGAAGATGATGGAGAACATCGTTTTGGAAATTGTTTCCAAGCATTGAGGTCTAGAAAGTGCCTGATAATAATCAACATGTATCTGCAAAGTGGAAATAATCTCTGGCCAACATAATAGCCTTCTATAATGAGAAGACTAGCTTTGTGGAAGAGGGAAGAACAGTGGATGTTGTTTATTTTTACTTAAACAAGGTTCTTAGCATTATCCCCCACAAAAGCCTCACCAACAGACTTTGGATATATGAACTAGATCACTGGAAAAGAAGGTAAACTGAAAACTGGCTCACTTATCAGGTAAAAGGATTGTAATCAGTGCCAGCAAGTCCAGCCACAGGCCAGTAACTAGAGATGTATCCAAAGGGTCTCATATTGCTTAATAACTTCATTAATTATGTGTATGATTGAACAGTGTGCATCCTCAGCAAGTATCAACATTGCATTAAGGAGCTGTGTTCAATAAAGTAGAGGCTTGTGCTGCCATTCAGAAGGACTTCAACAGGCTGGAGAGATGGGCCAACAGGAAAGACGTGAAGCTGAACGAAGGGAAATGACAAGTCCTGCACTTGGGGAAGAATAAGTCCATGTGTCAGCCCAGGCTGGGAGCTAACCAAGTAGAAAGCAGTTTGCAGAGAAGGACATGGGTGTACTGGCAGACAGCAAACTGAATTTGAGCCAGCAGTGTGTCCTTTCAGCTAAGAAAACGACTTAGCCTTGATTGCATTAGGAAGAACATTGCCAAGAGTTCAGGGATTGTAATCTTTCCTCTTCTGGTGAGACACATCTGGAGTGCTGGGTCCAATTCTGGTCTCCCCAGTATGAGAGAGACAGGGACTTAACAGAATATGGCCGCTAGTCACTGGCCACAGAGACAATTTAGGGGTTGAGCATCTGTCATACAGGGAGAGGCGGAGATACCTGGGATCACTCAGGTGGAGGAAAAAGCTCAGCACAATCTGACACGGGGAAAATGAAACTAGATTCTTAGTGGTGGCCAGTGAGGGGATAAGAGGCTGTCAATACAAGCTGAAATGCAATAAATTGCCTTTAAATGTGAGCAAAAAAAATATTCCTCACTGGAAGCATAATTGTACACTGGAAACAGAGGGGCTGGAGAGTCTCCATCCCTGCATAAATTTCTCTAGTTAATCTTTCTTTGTACAGGAGCATTGTACTCAAGAGTCTCCAGAAGGCCCCTCCATCCAAAGACACTGGACTCAGCAATTCAAAACCTCAATGATTCTGTGATATGATTCTTCTGTGATAAGCCCACAGACCAGTTGTACTTTCACCAAATCAGCATTTTTAAAATAGATGTTAATGCATAAAATTTCTTAGAAGGTGTACATATCAGAAATTTCTGTTGATTGTGAGCCTAAAGGGCCCAGCCAGTACAAAGTTATGGTATAAAGAAAATTACAATGGTTACCACTGTGTCAGGCTGCTTTTCATTCCCTGGGCCAGCAGTCTACTTGTGGGAGACTGTCATAAGACAATCTTTGGCATAAATCCATCATAAATTGAACTTGTACCTTCAAAACCAAATCACTACAGATTTGGTCTGTGGTAGACAGTGCCGCCCAAGGAACACCAACTATAGCTCCTTTACCAATTTTCAATATTTTCATGCAATTTTTTCAGGTAAATTTAATGTAATGTATCCTATTTCCACCAAGAAAAAACTCCTACAGTCATGGCAAAGAGGAAACTCTAGGATTTTGCCATTATTTTTAGCTTGGACTAGATTTCCTAAGTACCTGGAAAAACAGTACATTGTGTGGTCAGGAAAGAAAGGCATTGCCATGGCTCCGAGAATTCTTGAAAGACAGATCCATGTATAATTGCCAGTATACACTTCAACATTCAGAAGAACTAAGTTCAGTGATACAGAATTCCTTGAAGAAGAAAGAGGTAAAGGAGAAAGCTGAAATGCTTGTCCTGAATACCAGATGCATTGTTTCCTTTCATTTATGTAGCTAACATTTTTCTTGAATTCCCACAAATTTCATTCCAGCAGTCATAGAAAGATAGTGTTCTCGAATAGAAGCAAAAGGAGGTCTTTCTTTAGTTTTGTTTAGAATTATATTTCATAGAAAATTTCTAATTATATCCATAAAATAATTAATAAAACAGGATTGCTACAGATTTCAGCAATGAGAGGCTTGTTGATCTAAGTGGGCAGGTAAGATGAAGGAAGGAAAGGTTCCTGGCATTCAGCTTAACAAATCTCTTAATCATAACTTTTCCAAATTTCAACCAATCAAAACTTCTCTTTCCAAAGCTCATCCTGTATATCTGTGTAAACCTATTTTTTTTGTTGTTTTTGTTGTTTCTAATTTAAATTATTTAATATTTAAACTTTTATAGCAGGCACATGAACATGACATTCTATTCCTATATCCCGACCATTTAGGAAAAATTCCAGTAAGATGAGTCAGTGTGATAGCTCCTTTGGGTTGGTTTTATTATTTTTATTTTTTCATTATTCTATTGCTGCAGTGATTAGGCTTTCAGGCAATGAGCTAAAACAATATATTACTAGCTGGCAGTCAATCAGATCACTATCACTTCAAACATCATTTAAGAAGATCTACATTTTTTATTATTTATATAGCTCCATAGTTCATGGTGCTACATAGAACAAATCAAAGACAGATTCCCTGCCCCCCAAGAGCTTACAGTCTAGGCAAGTACAAGAACAACAGGAGAAGATAACACAGGCAGGGGACAGAGAGGGGTCGTAAATGAAAAGAAAGACAATTAGATTACAGTCACATGAAAAGCTAATGTTTTTATCTTGGTGGATACAAACTGGGGAGATGAGGTGTTTGAGTAACTTTATTTTAAATTAGAACTATATTTAAAGGAAAGCCAGAAGAAAAGGGCTTTGAAAATAAATTTCATAGTGTCAGAGGTGCTTGTAGGAAAGCAGAGAGGCAAGACTGGAAGAGAACATGACACTAGCATGTTTAAGATTGGAAAGCAATGATCTTCTAAGTCAGACAAGCCAACCTCAGCGACCCTTTGTTTTCCTATACATCCTTGAAATTCTGACAAAAACACAATCGCTTCTGTACACCTAATTTTGCCTTAAATATTATGTCAGTACATATTTGGGGCTGTATTGGACAAAATCTTGATTCCTCTTAAGAAGGAGTCTTGACATTCCTTTCAAAATAGTATTTCAGACATCATATTTTGTGTTTATTGATGTATTTGGAGACTAAGTGAAGCTGTGTCTGAAGTACTTCAAATATTTTTCTAATATCCGTAATATAAAAACAATAAAAATTATTTATAGCATTATCTTTTACCTCTTACTATGATATTGTCTCTTCTCATGATCCCTTTTCCCTGAAAATATTTTTATTTTGTAGAATATTAGGGCATCTCTCCTATTTGCGGCTTTGGATTTTGGCACGATTTTTTTTTTTGTCATAAATTATATTTTTTTCAATTCTGAAATATTAACTAGTTAGTGTAGTAGGACAAAACTGTGTTATTTTGGTGGTTGTGAACACTTTATGGATGAAATCAGGAAGCATTAATGCACAGAGACTCAAGTAATAACAAAATGAAAGAAAAGGTTATTTCAAATCTATACTGAATTCTTCAACTGAAAATTGAGAGAGAAATTTCGGAAAGAAATATCACATGTAAAATCTGCCAGATACTCCCTGTATACGTCTGCACTTATGTTTATATAAAAGGAGAATACCATCAGAAAGGCCTCCTGATGTCTATAGTTGGACAAATCCTCACTAATTATAAAGCACCAGAGATCTCTTCACTTCATCCAACAATTTGGCTCATAATTTTCACTACCAGTCCTTCACAAATGACATTTATCAGCAACATAAAAGGGGTTTTGACCTTTTTTTCTAGTTATCTACTGCTATACAACCATGCTGAGGCAACCTTAAGATCTAAATGGTGTGTCTTTTGTGTCTTATAGATGTCTATTTTAATTGACACAGGCACAAGGAAAAAAAAGTCCTGTTGAATTTTTACCTCCAATTGTCATCCACCAGGCAGCACCATTTCACTGAGCTATAACTGCTTTAAAATTCTTCTCTAGAGTGACATTTGAGGTCAATCAGAGAGGCACCTATCACCCTGTCCTGAGAAATCAGCAGATTAAATAAGCTGTTATATGAAACCACATAAAGCAGTTATTTATGGATTCCGAATCTTCATGGGCCAGATACTCACTTGATTTTTGCTGGGAAGTTCCATCAATTTTAATGAAAATAAAGCAATTTACGCAGCATGAGAATTTGGGAATTTTGGGATAAGCCTGTCAGAGGCCCTTCAAAACAAGGAATTTTTCTTCAGAACTGAGGATCTTTTTCACAGCAGTGAAAAGAAAATGAAGTTTTTAAAGAAATGGAAAGAAATTGAGCTAAAAACTATCAGTAATATTTTCTACTCTTTTGGGGGTCAGGTCTTTGTTAGTCAATTTTCTGTAAATGTCTTAATACAGAAATAATTACTAATGCACAGCAAAGTAACATGAGTTAGTGTATGATTGTTGAAAAAAAAACCATTATCCTACTACGAATCTGTGGAGCCATGCATGTCTAGTACTGATCTTTAATGCAAATCACCAGTTACTTTGCATATTTCCCTCAATAATGGAAGGCTGAAATTGTGACCAAAATCCTAATTAAGCAGTACTACCTCTGTGACAGAAGTTTTGTTCCTTGGGGAACTTTGACCCAATAAAATATTTGGGACATATTCTGCATTCACTCTTACTTTGGGTCACATAAAGCTTAATGAGAATTAGTCTTCTGCATCATGGTGAGAATTAAATCTTGCTTATTTCAACATCCTCAATGGAGAAAAGAACAGTGTGTTTGAATATAATACAGCATTTTATTACATGATTTTACAAATTTTATTGTAAATAATCAATCAAATGCAATAGCCAATTTTTTCCATTCCAAGCCATCATAATTAGGAGTTTTCATTGTGTTATATGACAGTTACTCTTTTCCCCTTTGTGTTTTAAAGAATTAACTTAAATATAAATTATGGAAGTATACTCATTTCCAGAAAAATTGCTAAAAGGGTTTTTATCTTCTTTATACTTCAGACAAAGATAATCTGTTCTTTGTTATCACATAAATGGGGATGAAACTCACAAATATAAGAGAATTTGCTTTCTCAGTCCCTGCTCACAATGGAAATGGCCAGCTCAATCTCTATGAAGATTTATGATAACTGGGTAGTAGACACAAACCTCCCATTTACCCCCAAACTTCATGATATAATTTCTACAGTTTGGTTGATATATCTGATATTTCTGTGCCATAAGGATGATAATAATATTAAATTAAACCTGAGTAAACAAGCAATCTCATTACTCACCAATGATTTATTATCTATGATTATTTCAATGGTTTTTGGGGGATTTTCCTAATTATTCAAATTAATTTTTTCCATGTAAAAACCATCTTCATAATTTTTTTTAGTTGACATAACGTTCCTACATAGTCCATACTATACATTTCTTGTTGAGATACAAATAAATTTACAGTAGACGGAGGTGCAAGATTCAGCAGCGTTAGGGCAGTATTTCAAAATGTTATGTCCAGGAACTAACCACAGTCAGGACATATAAATTAGCTTTGAAGCAGCTAAGAGCCAAATCCTGCAAATATTATCACAATGTGCTGTAATGGCTTCTGTCAGAAATCCCAGCAAACTCTCTTGCCACAAATTTAGTGGCAAGAATAGTCAGGATAGGGCACTAAGCTGAAGCTAAGTACCACTACTGACACAAAGTACTGCACATAAGTTGCTCAAATCACACAGCAAAACCAAACCAACTCAAACTGACATAAATTTAATGCTTTCTTTTCTTTTTTTTTTTTTTTTTTA
>VZRV01010555.1:167797-225448 GCA_013398115.1 Falcunculus frontatus
TTTTTTAATTTTGTGCATTGAATTCAAACAGCAAACTGAGTGCATTTTAACTTCTATCACAATGTGGTCAAGAGGTCTGTGTCTTTTACCATTTACACACAATTGTTCATGACAGCATGTGATCAGCTTAGTGGAAACCAGGGGTGTAGCATGGTAAGCAGTGGTGGTAGTGCACCTATTTTTTTATATTATATAACTTGAAAATATGTCTCTTCTAAGATTCCTTTTTCATGATAAAAATAGTTTTCACCAAACGTTGGTGGTGCGCACGCACTACCACTCATGCTTGGCATCACACCCCTGACGGAAACACATGTTCTTATTTTGTTGATAAAAAGTATTACAAAAATTTCCATACAAAAACTATTTTCATAGAAATCTTGCATTTCCACAAATAAACCTGAACATTTTTTTTTTTTTTGGAAAAAAAAAAGTGCTCAAGGATTTTGTTCATTTAGTACTGTGACTGTATTGAAAAATGCAGTCCTCCTTTAAGGTCTCGACATTCACTTCTTTTAGGTGACCCATCCCACTTCCAACATTAGTGAGAATTGCACAGGCTCCATTGAGTTCAATTAGTAGCAGGAACAAGTGTTTCAAAACTCATTCAGGCTAAAATGCAAGCCCTCTACGTGTGAAATATACTGCTTCCCACCCCCCTCCCTCTTTTCACAGTTATAGAAAAAAATTTAATCTCTTCTATCTAAAGGTTGTAAGATACATTCCTTTGTACTAAGGAAACTTTCATTCATCTAAAAATTGGGTCAAAATTATGGAAATATTTTTGTCATTTTTTTAGATCAAAGTTCCAACCCAGTTAAATTTAAGTTACTTTTTTTTTGTAATTATTATTTATTTATTTAGTTCAGTGCCACAAACAGTCAAAAAAAAAGCAGGTGAGCATCCTCATGTTCATTCTTCTATTCATGGGATTCATATTTCTTCACTTTTAATATTTATCCCATCCAGGAAGCTCATATCGCCTTGTCCAGATGGTAGTTTCAGTCTACCAGCAGTTACTAACTTTTCTGTGCTGGGAAGTTCAGAAGAACATACGGTTTCTTCTTCCACTACAGTTCTGAGACATTACTTTTACTAGACTCCTTCTGTGGTTTGTATCATCTTGGACATTTATTCTTTCTTTCCTGGCAACCGTTGAACTTCAAAAGGAACCTGTAACTTCTCACTGAGACTGCATTTGAAACCAGCCACAAAATTCACATGGAACATTTGTTCATTCAGAATGGTGGAAACCCATGACAAACAGTGTAACCCTGCATAACTTGGTTGATCCATGATGCTTGTGATTCGAGTCTGGCCATTGCAACTGCTGAGATCACAGAGTCTCTAGTTCATAGACACAGCGGCATGAGGTAACTCATTTTATTTTGCACTTGTTGCATATTTCCACAGGAAACATTCTTGCAAGGTTGTTTGGAAAAAAGACGACAGTTTGTGCTTGGGGTATTTGGCTTCCCAGCTCTATGCCATGGTTTCTTTACCTGGCAACCTTCTGTCGTTAAAGGTGTGCATGTTGATAACTTCTTCTGTTTTCACAATAACAGGGGCCTGTGGCTTGTGTTTTAATCGACGCTGGCACTTCAGAGACATCCTTAGCTCCTCTACCATGGCGCTACAGAAGGACCTCTACAGAAGGAAAGACAGGAACAAGAAAGAAAAAAAAAAAACAGCTGTAAGAAATTACTAACTGCAATGTCTAGAAGCAGATTTACTGTACTGGCACAGCCTTGTCAGTCTTTGCTTTGTCTCAGTCTGAAGCTCAAAACAAGTTGCTGTCGTTACAATATGCATCACATAATAATTAAAATTACTTATCAAACTGTGATGACTCTGTAAAAATCACCTTGCCTCTACAATTTTTTTCTGCCAGGTACTGACTCTGGAGGCATATGTTACATATAACTATTTCAAGCAGATTTTCTGTCGACAGGTTAGCCTTACAGTACAGTATCTGAATGTAATATGTGTTTTAGGCATTCAGTAAAATCTCCTTAACAGTATTTCAAAATAATAATTGCATTCCTGTGTGACTTAAATAAGTGTTCTTCAACAAAACTTTAAGCTTTAGTATAAGAAGTTTGCCTGAATTCATGTTTAAATATTGTTAAAATCCAGATCCATTATTGAAAACTAATATATTCTCCATTATTTATAATATCTTCTGTATATAAACACTTTTTCCACTACTGATTATCACTTATGGAGTATATGTTGGCAAAAAAACCCCCAACAATTCAGTTTTGTTGAAACTTTTCATCTTTATGAAAAGCATATTATTAGAAAAAGTTTATTAATGTTTCCATCAAATCCTCAAAGCCCTTTTTCCATTTTGCAGTGCAAGCAATTTGAAAAGCAAAATAAAATCTCCGTATTCCCTCAGTCTGACTGAATTCTCAGTTGCTAATAGTGTGCTGAGCAATTAGCCTTGTCTCAGTGTGAGAATTGGAGTATGGAATGACATACGGTAGTAAGGAAAAAAAGTCTCACTTTTGGACTCTGTATCATAGAGTTTAACTTAGACATTTTCCAGCTAATGGAGAAATATATGACTAAATAACACATCCCAGAAGCTGAGATGTTAAGCCAAGTCTCTGAAAATTGCTCTCACCCAAAGCAAATTTGAGGTGTGATCTGACCCTTTGCATTTTTCTCTCTTAATAATTAACCTCCAGGCCAGGAAGATGATCAGGAAAAAAGGGCAAATGAACAAATGAAAAACAAACAAACAAACAACCTATCAAACATGAATCAAAAAAGCCAAATCACCTAGAATTACTACAACTATCTCTTGATGGTTTTTTTTATTTTGTTTTATTAGTTGTAGTCAATATATAATTGTCTCCTTTTTCTTTCAAATAAAAACCCTGCTTTGTTTCTGAACTGTTATATCTTTATTATTCATACAAACCTGAAGCTTGGAGGTTAGATCCAGAAAATATTTAAGCATCTCACCCTACCTAGTTCTTTGGGAACCTAGATTGAAGCTGTATTTATAAAAGTCTGCATTCAGCTTCCAACCTCCAGGGCTGAAAACACTCTAAGCAGTAAGGCACTCAGTTTTCCACATTACATTTTACAGCTTTGTCATTTGGCAATAGTAGAAATTCTGTAAAACACTATGGTGCTTGGTTTAGTCCTGGATCCTATCAGAATTTACATTCCAGTTCTCCATGCATGGTTATCAACCCAACAGTTGTGCTCTGAAAGGACCTAACAAACCAAGTTCCTTAAAAAATGTGGCAACTGCTAAAGAAGAATACGTGGCAGATATCCTTTTGTTCTGTGCAGCCAGTCATCAGCTGGAGCATTAGAGCTGAACATGAGTCACATTTAAGAGTGTCAATATAACAGCATCTTCTGCCAGAGAGATTTGAGCTTCAGGGAACAGCTATAACCTACAGGTATTAGACCATTCTTAGTTAAAGTCACTTGCAGTTGCTGCCTACTGATCCTGTTTCACTTGGTACAGTAGCAGTTAACAGGCAGAGAGAGAGAAATGGAGACAGGAAAATGTGAACTGTTCTGTGGATTAAGGAGGAGAGCAGACAGCAGCAGATGAAGGGCTCCAGTGGTCGTTCCTGTTTCACTGAGGAGTTCAATAGTATTATACAAAATTCTGTTTTGTGCAGAAAAGTCCAAACATGATTTTTCTTACTCATGAGTTAGAACTGAACATGAATTCACGAGATCCGGAACAAATGCCCCCTTCCCCAACCTTTTGCATGAACAAGGATACAGGCAGGTGGGAAGTGAAGCAAAGGGCAGTCTTGCCCTGGCTGTGATACTCCTCCTCTGAAGCATTTCTTTCTCCTGCTGAGTTTGAAATAAAAGAATAATGCCTATTCAACTTACAATAGAAAGGGTTTTACCACCTACCACTAAGAAAAGTCTAAGTTGTGAGTCCAGAGGAGAAGACAGTATATCTCTCTGGTTCAGAGTCAGGTACTTATTCTTCAGAGGCAAAAGTCTGACATTCCTGGCTGAAGTGAGCTCTGCAATGTGCACTACGTTGATAGCCAAGACAGCTTTCTTTGTGTGAATGAGGTGGCTAAAATTCCTAATAGAATGGTCTGAATGTAATATGTCAGATCTTAAAGCATAAGGTATCTTTGCTGAGCATTGTGTAGAAAGCAGAAAACTGTACCTCCTTATCCAGCTGTACTTCTGAAAGAAAATATTCAATTCTCTTAGCCTTTCCCTTTTTCTAATAAAGTGCTGTTGGCTAACATCAAAACTGCCATTATGATTACAAAATTGAAATTAACCCTGAAATATTTTAAAAGCAAAATATTTAATTTAGTGCCTTCCCTAGTGCCTTAAAGGCTAAATTGCTAAGGCTTGAAGATCTTGGCATTTCCACTACATGAGGAGCCTAGCATTTAACTCAGGAATTTCATAGGGAATCCATTAAGAAGTATATGGTGCAACTCAGCACTGCACCACTTGTAGCCATTATATGACTCTCACCTGTGGAATTAAAGACCTAGCTGAAACATTCTGATGAACAAAATCCTTCAAAATTTTAAAATTATGCATTAGCACTTAAAACTTTCAAGATTGTGTGCCTTGTCTTTTTTTTGCCAAGACGTCCAAGAGTGCCAAATGAGAACAAACCCTTTTCAAGAGGCATCAATCCACCAAAGCCTTTGCAAAAATCTGCAAAACGTATACATTTTTAGGTAATATCAGTAGGCAATGGATTACAACCAACATCCAAGAGGTGAGAAGATACATGTCATTCTGAAATACCCTGAAAATAATATCTCAAGTAACTTGCCAACACATTTTATCTGAGAATTTTACCTGGATACGAAAACTCATTAGAAGAGAAATGTTGGAATTACTGACAGTCTTAATAAAGCAGATGCCACAACTTTGAGAGAGTTATTCTATATCGAATATTCTTCCATTCTATGTTTTCAAATTATTTTTTATAAATTGTTTACGGGAACTTGTATTCACATGCGGTAATAAAAATATTTTTTCTGATTAGGAGTATTGTTACACATCTTCTTTTGTTTGTTTGTTTGTTTCAAATTCCACTCACTGAAATAGTCAATAAATTTTAAAAATATTATTTCAAGGCTATGTAAGAGTTCATGACCCAGATCTTTTATCTTTTTTGGGTTCTATCTGAGAAATATAAGGAAGAGTTTTCACACGTATTAAAAAAGTCATATTCAATAAATTTTAGAAAGGATTACGTTATGGTTTACTTTCTAAAATTGAAATTATCAGGTTTTTTGTCTAATTTCAAGTCCAATCTCTGTAGTCTCCATTTTTATACAGTTAAACTTTGTGTTCTTTCACTGGTAGGATACAATTTTGGAATAATAAGACATGAAAACAAGAAGCAGCTGTAGAATATTTTTTTGGTGACAGATAGAAGACATTTTCAGATATGATTTTAGAAAAGATAATCCAATGTCTTGATCTTGAATTCAATTGCTAGGGGAAAACAGCAAAAATGCTTACAGAACTGAAAGGTTACATTTCAAAACTGTTGTCCATCATGGAATTGAGCACTTTAGTATATATTACAAGACTCTCCACTTAATTCAAAGAGAATAACCTCTTGCTCCCAACTGACCTTCCACACTGCAGGCATGTTACAAGAACATCAGTTATTATCGATTTTTCACTAACCCTTACAAAATCATAAGTTGTCTTCTTTAACGTTACCAGAAAGTAAATGCTGCCTCCAAGTCGTCTTAGATATAATCAAATGCTAGAAGGATTCAAGGACAGCATACAGCTCTCTAAACCATAGTGCACATAAGTGCATCTGTTTTGTTGCAGCATATCATGATAAAACATCACAAACAAAGTGTACAAAAGATAATTTTAATCAGAACTGTGGTTCTTAGCTTTCTAACACAAAACAATTTTGAAAAAATTCATCTCCTTAAGATGAATAAAGAAGTAACTGACTTGTCTGACATTCTTTGCCACAGCTGACATCTCATAAGTCATGAAGAACCAAGATGAGAATTTTGCAAAAAGTTACCACTTCTCACAAGCTGTTTAGAAAGCTTGTACATGACTTTACTGCAAAAAAAAATTTGTATTTTTGCACATAAGTATTAATATGAAAGGTAGATAATACTTACACTACTTTTGTTATTTTGCTTTATGAGAATTTAGAAAGGTAATTAGAAATCATAATAGCATTTGTTAGACAGAGAATTATGAGACTATCACCATAGATTTTTCTTTTAACAGCCTAAATAGAGCAACAGGAAGACAGAACAGCATGTCTGCACCACTGTAATATTCTGATTTGAGTGATTAATAGTCAGTGTGTTTTAAATTAAAAAAAACCTCCAATCACTGGTTTATGTTTTTCTCTTCTTTTGATGCCTTGAGGTTTAGCTTTTATATTCTGTATTGCTCACTGTAAAACTCTGAAGTGTCTTACAGCCTGCTGCTGCTGCTCTCTCATGCTAAGATAGACATAACAAAGTCTTGAGGTTTGCTGTCCAAGGACACCTAGGCCATCCTGCGCCCAGAAATGTGTAAACCAACATCTTGAGAAGAAGGGGGGCTGAGCTTAGAGAACTTACATCAGTAGCTAAAGTTTTAATTGGCAAATTTATGCTGAAATGCAAATGGACCAAACCTATAAAAGTGTGAAAAGCTTGTGACTTGTCATTCGTCTTGGGGTCCATTTTGGCAGCAGCCTCTGGGCTCCCCGGGGTGTACCTTTGAAGGCCTTTCAAATAAACATCACCTTTATTCCCTTACTCCTGTCTAGTCTCTGTTTCCAGGTAGCCTCTTCAGGGATCACTTTGACACAGATAATATAAAGCTGACAGTCAACATTCAATAGAAATATTTAAGATTTACTGGGAAGTTCATTACTTCCAGTCTTATCTGTCAGACATTATTTGGAGATTTGTTCAATTATCTTAAAGCAATAACATCAGTAATCCTGCATTGTCTTGTGTTATGGGTCATTGTTCTAGTATCTAGGAGGACATATCAATCAAACTGTCTCGAAGTTAGCTGAGAATGAATGCACAGTCCTACCCTGACTCTCCATCCTAATCACTTTCTGATTCCCATGCCACTCCTTCAGGGATTTTAAGTATGTATATGGAAAACCTGTCACTCTTAAACCCTCTAGACAGAAAAAAAAATCCTATCAAAATGTTGGCTTAGGACCACAAAGAGATGAACAGTTAAAGAAGAGAAAATAACCCCAGAAAAAGTGAAATCATATATCACAGTAGTTGAAGTACAAGCATTTCAAAACTGAAGTGTACTTGTAATGATCAGATTTTTAGGTTGTTTAGTTATATACCTATTCTTAAGCATGACTGTAGATTGAAGGTTGCACATACATATGTGCATACTTTACGTATCTATATATAACTATACATAGTAGAGTTACATTAAAAATATTTTGCCACTGACTTTTCTGAGGCAGTACAGTTTCAATCCATAGCAAGCATAATGCACAATACACTTCAGACTAAATCCACAGCAGTCATCTGAACAGATTACCCGTATATTCTCAATTTTAGATTTAGCAATTATTTGGGTTTTTGGCAGAAATAGAATGAGCAACCATTTTAGGAAGTTATTTGCAGACCAAACTAGATGTCACTTGTATGAAACACAAATTTCAGAGCCCACTCAAATGAAGATGGTAATATAAAGCAAAGTGAAAATTTTGACTCCACAGATCAAGCTTTGCTTTCACCGTAGTATCTACAAAGTCACAACCAGTAGAGTAGTTCCAGACAGCTTGATGTAGCACGAGGTGCTTTACCCTGTGACTGAATGCTGGTTGTTTCAAGGACTTTTGTAGCTATTTGATGGAGAGATCAACAAAAGTCTGGTGGGACTGACCCGTCCTATAACAAAACAACACTGAAATAATTTTCCGCAGGCTGAAGTGCTCGCTGAGTTTTAGAGTTATGAGATGAACTTAGATGACATACAGGACCTCATTGCAGGCCTCTTCTAGTGTTTATTGTAAGTGTCTCCCAGTGGGACAATAAAATTCAAGCTTGCCTTAAATAAATTACCAACTGATGTCAAAAAAAACCTACATAAAACAAACAAATAAAAAAAACCCACCAAAAAACCAATTCAGCCACTCTCAAATTCTAAAATTTATTTCCTAACATAACAAAATGCACTCTGGTGGATGACAGAGACTTCCAGGAAAGCAACACTTGAGTTAATTTAAAGTCTTCTGAAACTATTTTCCTTGTTTCCATCCTGACAGCTGCCCTTCTTCCTGTGGTTGATGGGGAACTTCTATTATAGAAGAAAGCTTTTTCAAAGTGGTTTTGTTTAGCTCTGCCAGCAGCCTTTCTGGCCATCACACTGACCATGATATTGTTCTGACTCACCTGTGGACCTAGGCTGGGGCAGAAGGGATTGCACTTGTGTGGTTCCACTCTTTCCTCTCAGAGAAATCCCAGAGGATGGCATAGGGCAATTGCTCATCAGCCCCGAGGGCTCTCTCTCATGTAGGATTCCACAAGGTTTCATCCTGTCATCTCTCCTTTCAACATGTATATGAGGCCACTGAGGAGATAATGAAATAATTTGGGCTGTGGTGTCATTGACACGCAGATGATACACAGTCCTACTCTATTGTCAGACCAGGATGGTGCAGTCATTTTGAGCTTCCAATGCCTGGCTGAAACAGGGGGGTGATGGCAGTTTAATCCCAGGGAGACAGGTGCTGTGTTGGGCAGGTAAAGGCAAGTACTCAGAAGTTATCTTCTATCCTCATTTTTCAGTTCAACCTCTTCTGGAAGAGGCTGGCAGTCTCACATTTCTCTAAGTTTGGGTCTGTGTTTTCAAATTGGAAGAGTGGCAATAAGGGCTATTTGTCATTAATGTTTCAGTCAGAGACAATAATTTCCACTGATGTAAACCTTGTCACACCAGTCCAGATCTTCCAGAACACAGTACTGCTGTCTCATGTCCCTGAACAATGGCTACACACGACTGGCAGGTGTTTAATAAGGACTGAGAGCAATTAATAATACCTCAGCCATGTAGCTGACCCTGAGAAAATAAATAACAGAATATATGGCACTGCCTAACTGGTTTAGAATGACATCCACTGCAATGTTAACGGGTCTGTATTTTGGAATCACAGCTGCGCAAGATATTTCTCTGCCTTTCAGCAGAGGTGATCCTGGTTGCACCGAGTAAATCCCCTCAGATCTTGCATTCTCAGCCATGGGACGTGAAAGTTCATTCACCTATAGAATCATCTTTGATCCTACATCTAAATTCATTCTTATCGTCCAAGGAATGTCAGGTTTGTTGACCACTAGGCATGGTGAAAGGAAGTGATGATGATATGTAATTGATGCTTTGTTGTACCAAGCTATATGGGTTAAAATGCTTTGTATAACATAATTTGAAAATAAATAGTTAATTTTACAGAGACATTTTAGAAAATAGATATAACCTTTCTTACCTGAATTCTAAACAGCTTTTTTCAAATTTTGCTGAGCTTAAGTGCTCTGTACATTATTCATTGCAAAAATTTATTCTACTTTTATAGTTCAGTGTGATAGTATGAACTAAAAAAATTTGGCATGGCCTCAAATCATATTGAACAGAGAGAGACTATTAGTATTAACTTAATGCCAAGGTTTTCTACTGTTTTGGAAACACTATTATAGTCATATTGCAGTACATAATCTCAAAAGGTTTAGCACCCATTTCTCTATGATTGTATGGTTTCATCTGACAGTCTAGGATATTTTCTCAATCTAAAAGGTAGTAGGAAGTGCTTGTTGTTACTTTGCTGACCTGTACAAAAGTCAAAGTAAATAAATCAGCTGAACTAAACTGTATTTGCTGCTGCGCTTAACTACAGTATAGCTGATCAATTCAAAATTGAAAGTTTAATTCTTTATATTAAAATACTATATGCTAAAGTAATATTTAGAGGAAGACAATGAAAAAATATTACAAAGACATGAATGTTCTATGATCTGACTTTTTCAGTTAGAATGAAGAAAACATTTTTATCAGAGGAGAAAATAATTATATAATATGCATAGTTCTTCTTTCTACTGATGAGTGAAAGTGAAGTATATTTGCTATAAAGTAAACAAAATGGAGAGGTTCCCAAATTTTTTTTCTACAACTTTAAATTCTTGTCAAACTTAAAATATTCCGTAACTCAGACCTGTGATTTAAGCGCTGATCTTTGACTGAACGACTATGGAACTACAGTGAACCTCCTGTACTTGTGTACTTATATACGCATGTAATGGTCAACTTTACATACACTCCTAAATTTTCTGTTGCTTTTTGAAAGACACAAATTAAGGTATTAAAAATACCTCCCAAAAAAGGTCCATTACCAAATAGATACTGGTTGAGTTGCAAACAAAAATCAAAATAGAGATCTTGGTTTTAGTGTTTTATTGTTTGCAAATTACTTTAAAATGCCACAATTGGTAACTTTATTTTTTCCATTTTTTTCTTCTCTTTTTTTCTTTTTTCCTTCTGTTAAAGGTGTTTGGGGGTGTAGGCTGTTGATTCGATTTTTGGTTGGGGGGGGATTGTTTTGATTTGTTGGGTTTTGCAACAGTTCCTCCCCTTAGAAATTATCCTCTACTATATACTTACATGATTTCCAAGAGGGCATTTAATTAAAATTAATACCTGAAATTCGAGTAATCTCTACACTTATACACACACAAATTACCCATACAAGTTTATACATACTCATACAGTGCTCAGGGGACTACAGGATGACAGAAGTTCCCAATTTTCCAATGGCATATCTGCAGAATGCAGTGTGATAATGTTGGAAAAACATTTTCTTTCATGACCTGTCCCAGCTGCTGCTTTTCCCAGCCAAAATTAAAATTTCTGAGGTTACTCCATTATAAAACATGACACAAAGATACAGACTACATCACTGACTGTAGATTGTATAAAAGCTACTTGGGATATAAATCCCAAAGCATTTACTTCAATTTACCAAAAATGTCCACATTCTTTTGTTTCTTGTAGCCTGAGGAACAGGCTTTTCAACTTTAAAATCTTTTGAACTTGTCTCCCCCTGGAAAGAAATCACTAGGCTGAGATTTACTTTGGTATTGTTCCAAAACTACTATAAATTACTGTCCCAAATTCAAAGGCCTTTGATATTAAACTATTCTGAATATTTTTGAACTCCAGAAAAACTGACATAACTGCAATTTTTGAGAAAGTAAAGAAAAAAACTTTAGTGAACACTAATTTAGTAAAATCTGGAAAAATAACCCAAACCACCATAACATAAAATACTATGGTAAAACAAGAAGGATCTTAGAACATTTTCATTTTTTCATGTGAAACTACTGAAATTTGGTTTTGCACTGTTGGTAAGATAACAATTAAAACAAAGATTAAAATACTCACTTTCTACCCATCCTGCTGACAAAGGAGCATCACAATATTTCAGCAATTATTAACTTCTTCCTGTAAGTCCTATCCATATAGGACAAGCTATATATTTGCACTTTGCTCACATCAATTCTAAAAAGAAGCACTCTATGACATAATGAATTAAACTTATCCTAGTACAAATAGATTGTAGAAGGATGTTGAAAAATAAACTCTTGTTAGCATTTACACTGACTCCATGGAAACAAATTGAGAACCGTTAAATCATATTTGAGAGAAGTAAAATGAGGATGACGTGTAACTGCATACGGTCACAGCGCAACAGCTGTTTCAGCCTATCAGCTCTCGGCCTCTCCTTTCCTCTTGAGAAAGTTGTGAGACCACTACATTCATAAAACCAGGTTTGCAGATAACTTATCCAGCCAATGCCACCCTCTCCAAAGAAACCCTGATCAGGATAGCCACAAGCACAATGATTTACAAGGGTGACGACAAGCAATGGTTGATATATCCATGGCACTGCCTTCATCAAATCTGTGAATTTCATCCTATTGTTTTCAGCAGTGCATGTGCAGTTTCTATCACACAGCTGACACTTACAGTAGTATCTAATCGCTGTGAAAAGGTGGTATGAAAATGGAAATAATTTCAGAGAAAACTTTAAAAAATAACCCCAACACACAAAATCAAAGGAAAGGTCAATAAATTCTCAAACTGAGAATCATCAATATATTATGCTAAATATTAATGGTCTTCAAGGTCAATGTTTTCCCTGGCCTTTATGATAATAATATGAGCTATACAAAACTAAATGCATGAAATGGACATAAACCCATAATGCATTGATGCACATCAATTAAAAAAAAAAAAAAGAAAAGAAAAGAGACATAGTAATTGTTTTAAATGGCTTCTGCTTCTAACCTTGCTTATTCACTGCCCTCTGAGTGCCTGTTAAAATAAGAGAGCAGGTCATTCAGCAGCAAAAGCAATTATAAAATGCAAATGACTGAGCATTTATTGTCAAGATTGGCTAGATGAAAAAGGTCTGATAATAACATGTTTCCAAGTAGATGACATAATTAGATGTTTGTATCATAAACAATGGGAAATAATATGAGCCTTTAGCATTTTTAGAAAGGCTGAAATTATACAATACATAAGCATTGTGACATAAATTTTATTAAAAAGTGACAATTAAACTCCCTCATAGAAATTAGAAGGCATCATCTTGTGGCTGCTCTGCAGGAATGCAGTCAGGATAACCTCTGACCTACCATCTCCTCCTACCCCTTCCCACTGCATCAACTGGAATGTCAACATTCTGCCATAGACAAGAACAGTGCTTTGTCATTCCCAGCACCTGCTCTGAAGGAAACAGTGAGACTATGTACCAGGCAAGACTAGAAGAGTTATCTAGTCCAAAATACACTCCAAGTTATCACATTATTAAAATGTGTGTGAGGTAGAAAATTCAGAATTACTAGCAATCATAGCAGAACCACATTTAACTTCTAATAATTTTAAGATCAAATTGTACCATAACCTAAAGACTATGCAGCTCATTAAAGCTGCATGAATTTTTGAGCCAGTTAGGACCAGAAACTCCTGTTCCTGCTATCTCTACATTATAAAAACCTGTTTTTATTGTTTTGCAGAAAGTATTTTAAATTATTGTAGGCAATTCATTTCAGGCAAGAGTCATCCAGATAAATTTGTGCCGTCTCCAAAGACATAGTTAGTCTCATATACAGGTCACAGCTCGGCATTCAGAATGTCTTGTTCAATGGAATCTGCAGTTGTAAGTAAAAGAGTTTTATATGTAACACGTGTATGTTCCTAGCTACTGATCTCTGCACTGGGCCCAGTCCTGCCAAGTGCTCAGTCATAGTGCCCTGCGAGATAAATTATCCACACTGATCTTTCTCAACTCAATTGTGCAGCTGAGCAGTGAATTATTTAACATGGAAATTTCAATAGTTTTTGTCTTGCCTTAAAATGTATGTGAAACATAAACAAGTATTAATGTAGTTATTGTCTTTATTGCTTTTATAATAAATTAAATAAAAATATTTCAGAGAGGTTAATGTAATTGATGTTTATGTTATTATTTGATTGTATCTCCAGAAATATTTTGTTGGTGTTACTGTTTCAGTACATGTTAAGACTTAATGTAGTATTTTTCACTATAGGAAGTGTATGACTTTCTCTCTGAACAAATAATTAAGGTATATGTCTCATTTCACATTATTTGAAGTACATAACAGTTCAAAATTAATAAAATTTACGTCTGTTATTTTTACACAAGCATATATATTTCCAACCTGCTGAAGACTCAATGAGTTTGGAACGGCTAGTAATGATAGCAGAAATTAAACCATATACAGCTGTTTTCTCATTCATAATTTCTGGATTTTCTAGAAAATAGTAATTTAGGATACTTATTTGTCAAGCAAGCTAGCTTTAGTAAGTGTCAGTGACTGGCAGTCTAACTGTGATAACATCCAGGCTTATCTTTGCCATTGAAAGGTGTCAGTAAAAGAGGAATTTCTCTCTGTCTGGAAAGTGTTGTGGTGGCGTAAGATCATCTGTTTCACAGAAAATCTCAAGAGTATCATATGTTTCCTTCAGACTTTTAAACACATCAGGGGCATGGATGTTCTGAACCACTTTGCTTACAAGATGCAACATTTTTTATTTTAGCAAATAACACCATTTTGTCTGTTGTTTTACTGAGCTTGATTCCTTTCAAGATTTCACTCCTCCAAATAGGCTCACACCAGCCAATATCTCTGTTTATGTGTAAGCTCCAAGAGCAGGGTGACATAAAAAGTTCTAAAACCCCATATCTATATTATACAATTTCAATCCGCATTGCCTCCCTGCTGGAAGTACAACTGAATATTTTGTACACATTAAAAAGCAAACACTCAAGCCCACGTATATCTGAGGATACTCTATGTACTCAGCAGCTGAAGTTAGCTGATTCATTTTGTTTCCTTGGCTCTTAATATGACCTTTGATCTTTCCTGTTTCTAAATATTGACAAACACCATGCCATAATGATACTCTGATTCCAAAGGGATGAAACCACAAATGTTACTGAAAATAGGTGCCTCCTCTCTCCCCATGGGTTATCCAAAGCAGGATTATTTGCATGTTTTACTCATCTCAGCAGGGGACTTGAAGAGACTGGAGACAAATGACAGGATTTCTCATCTGCCCCTAGGCTGCTGTTACTCCCTCTCCTAGGCAAACGGGATCTGCTACACTTGGAGAGGTTGAAAGATGTTTTCTGAAGGTCTTTGGGTGCTGCAAGAAGAGTGTGTGAGGGGATGCTGGGGTAGGCCAAGTGTAGGGATGCGAGTATCATCTTCCTCTTAAGCTCATTCCATAAATCAAATTGCACTGAAATTTCAATGGTCTGCTGATATCAGGGTATTGGGGAGTACCAGGGAGGAGATGGAAGGTAAGTGATTGGAGGCAAGGAGGAGAGAAAGGAGAGAGGCCTGAACTCAACTCAGCTGCTTCAGATTTATTCCTAACTTTTTAAAATATCTAAATATTTGATGATGAAACATTTCTGGTACAAATGCTGTTGAAAGGTCACATTCCTCCAGTCATTGCTATCTCTATCCAACACTAATAAAGAAACAAATGAAAAAAAGCAAACACAAAAGAAATAAAAAGAAAAAAACACAAACCCAGAAAACCCCCAAACCAAACAAACATAAACACAATCTCCCCCACTCCTCACCCCCTAAAACTAAAGGACTTAAGGAAACAAATCATTATTTAGAAAATTTCTGTTTGCTTCCTCTCACAACTTCCAACATGCTGTTACGGTCACATATGTATTTACACCCTATAAAACAATGAATTCGTGTAACAAAATTATTATCAAAACCATCGTATTTTTCTAATTGAGTGCTTGCTAAAAATCCAGAAAAGCTAAACCAAATTTTACTGATGTTCATATGAGATCCATATCCATTGTAGGAATGGATAAAAATTATTGATATTTACATGGGTTTCTTAGTAACCAGTAAATTTTTCCTTACAAATTCATTTCAGAAACATAACATTCCAATAGTACGTTAACAGAAGGAATTAGCCTGCAGTATTGTAAAGAAGAGGACCTAAAGGGTCCTTTAACAATTAAATGAATGTACCCATGTTCAAACAGTGTTTAGGACCTTGAAACCTCGCATTGTCTTAGTGTGTGTTAGAAAAAAAAAATTAACAATGTATTTATGACAGGAAACTTGAGTATCAAAAAGTTGCCTCAAAAAAAGTGAAAACAAATAGTAAATTTTCTGAGTAATGATTCAAGTTATAAAAGCTCACTAGCATCATCTGGAAAAACACTGATATAAATATAGCTTTTGGATTTACTACTGATTTTATTAAATTAAATTTATAAACATAAATTTAAAAATTGTCATAGGTCACAATCTCCTCAAAAGCAAAAAAAAAAAAAAAGACGTAGAAAAATCCAGCTGCTTCTCTCAATGTTTAAAATTCAGAATTTGCCATAGCAATAAAATACACTGTTTTAGTTTAGGTTTAGACATGGGCACATACATATGGAAAGATTTATTTAATTATTATGCAAAAGTGATAATTTCAACTACAAATCTTTCAATATATTACTAGTCTTAGCACAAATACAGTATTCTGATTATATAAATTGCAAGTACAGAACAAGTTAACAATACGATTTTCAAAATTGGGTCAGTTTGAAATTACAGGACATCATATCAGTAGTAAACCCACCAAAAAAAGAATCATGTAATCTTTTCCAGATGTTACCAGGACAACTTTGCAAGTATAAACTCCTATAGAGAACATTTCTATAGAGACATTTTTAGATTTTTACGTTGAGCTACAGACAGTTTGTCTTTTAAAAATCAGAATTATCTGTAGAAGATTAATTTGTTTCCCATTACAGTTTCAGATTTCTTCTTCATCCATAAAATTAACTGCAGTGAACTTCCAGGAGTAAAAAGCTGTCTTTTTTCAGGCTTGAATAAGAGGAGAAATAGTCACTTGTCCTGAAATCTGGCTACAATCAAACACATTGAAGAAAAATTAAAAGCTGTAAATGTAAAACTTTGGATATTTTGCTGTCATCCTTTGTTATAGAAATACTTTATTATAAGAATAAACAATAAGTATGCATCACCTATATTTCACTAAACATCACTAAATGTTTAAAGAATTATTTAAATAGACCATAAATAAAAAATAAACAGGTAATGACAATATTTACCTTTTCCAACTGGGCATTTTTTTTTGACTTATACAAAAACTCCCCCACTGCCACAAAGACAGAAAGCACCAATCCTGCTGCCAGCACGATGAAGATTCCTCCAATATTTTGAACTCCCAAAGCACTGGCCTCTTTACTTTCCTCTTCTGGGCAACCATTGCCTCTCCACCATTTCTCTTTCATCATGTGGAGCTTGCCTTCTTCCTGCAGCTGAAGAATTGCTATAGTGATCTTGTCTCTATAAGGAGAACCTGAAGAGACCACAGGGAAGAAACATCAGATGGAATATATTACATAAAATGTTAGTTATTCCAAATAAGAATAAATAATATCTCATGAAAACTGTATCTTTAACAGCCATGATATTAATCAAAAAGCCATTTGATTCTCAACACAGTCACACTGGTCACATAAATGGAGACCCGCTTGCTCACACAAATATGTATCTATAAAACTTGACCCAACTGGTGTTGCCAGCAAGCCAGCAAGCCAGGCCACTTGATGCATCAATTCTGATCACACTTAGTCCCATGGTCTCAAACATCTTCATGTCCAGCTACTGTATTCTGCCAAACAGTATTCTTCTTTCAATTTTTTCAATTATTTTTTCCCAAAAAGTTTTTAAATGTGCTCCAGTAGATTTTGTCCAATATACATAAATCTACAGGCTGTTGCTTCATAGCTTGTTACCCTAAAGCTAATACAAGGTCTGATATCTAATGAACACTTTATCCTATTATTTTATTAAAAGAGGGAAAAATAATTTATGCTTCAAGACGAACCCAAAAAATCTTTATTTGATAGATTATCAGGCACTTAAAACACCTTTCAACATGCACTTACTTATTAACAGTACCAGGTAGCAATACATTCAGAAGAATAGGGTTAAGTGTGTTTGGATAACAGGGATGTAAATTCTCAAATGTTGATGTTTTTCTTTCTCATATTTCAGTATTCTAAAATGAACTGATAATTTTGTAGCTTTTGAACATTTCAATATTTCAAGGGGCAGTCCAAAGGCTGTTGTCATATCTTTGTATGTAATCTGCTCTCTTTTTCTTTACATTGTGTATAAGGGCTTTTCAAAGAGTATTTTAAAATCTACATTGATAATTGAATAATGGCAATGGAGAAAGCTTTTATTTTCTGAATGTTAGAGAGTAAATTACGTCAGTTAGAAGTGCTTTCTCTGTTAAGACTTGTGCAGAATTTAAGTAGAGAAGAAAGCCATCATTTTTCTTGTCCTCCTTCGAAAACAGGAACAAAAGACTCTTCATTAAAGTGGTTAAGAAATCTCAGGAAAAAAGAAAAAGAGTAGATGAAAAGGCATGGCAACCCCTCTTTCAGTTGATATGAATGCAATTCTATAATGAAGCCCTCCTCTTATCTTTCTATCATAATAATGCTACTTACTGTCTACAGTTTTTAGAGTTTCTTTCAGCTGAGTGATAAAATACATTTTCATTAACTTGTTAACCTTTAAAAAAAATCCTCTGTATCAGCTAGAGAGATGCTGCCTGTTTAACTATTTAATGTACTGTGATCAACTATGAAGGAGCTGAAGAAATGCATGGATAGGATGTTTTATAGTCTTTTGAGTGTTGGAAAACATATACGCTATTTTTTAAAATTTCTTTTAACTTATTCCATATTTATTCAAATTCTTTTTACATATCTAGAACTTATCCTGAGAAGAAAGCCTATAACAAAGAGCTGCTGTGCCAGTATAAAACATAGAAAGGACTGCTAATTATAAAAGCACCTTTTCCTTTATTCAAGAATAAAAAGTGGGAAGAGCCATCCTCAAAGTATTTAAATTGCAAGGACTTCTGCATTTATCATCTATGTTTAGAAAAGGATGATGTTCTGTGCTAGGAGGTAAACTATGTTTGCACGGGACTATATAGGAAGCAGAAAGAAAGGAAAACAAACTCTTTTCTACTCTCTTGTGTATGCAAGGGCCTAAGCCACATCGTTTCAGACCACCCTGATTATGCTGGAACTCTGCAAAACCCTATACTTGACACATTGCTTCAGTCAGATGAAAGAAAGGAAGTGATTAGTCCACAAGAGCCTGGGGAAGTGTAAGTGCTTTCTGTAATCTTTTGGGGATATTTTCAACATTACACTGCATATAAATATTTAACAATAACAACTTAAATAACATTAGATTCAGAGAAATAGTCTCGGACCCAGTTTAAGCTGTCTTCTGATCTGACAGGCTGCTTTCTAATTAAACTGATTTGAATTTTATTTCCACACTTTCTGTGGGCCTAAATATAGTGTGTACTATCTATTCTTCATGTATTATTTATATTTTTCTGGGGATCAGATTTGTACACTTAGAATTCTAGTCTATTTGAAGCAGCTAAAAAATTAATTAACTGAGGAATTCATAGACAGAAACAATAAAGCATGAGCTAATACAGTCTACAATTAGTTAATTTTATGAGGGTTGTATTAGAAACATGCAGCTAAGAGTGATTCAGTTTAACAGTATTTGTATTACTTACTGTTGGTGGTTTGTAAAATTTTGCACAAATAATTGCGGAATGGACATATTGCAGGGCCTTTGGTGTTTCTACTGCAACGTTTATATTTGTTACACCTATTTATCCTTTCTAAGAAGTGATCCTGTCACAAGTAAGGATCAATGAGGGATGACCAGCATTATATATTGGTGCTGTTAAATCAAGCATTTGAAAATTTATACCCATGAAAAAGTTAGCATTGAATGCTGTATTTCTATTCTATTTCTGAAGGACTTAGAATGTTCTAAATTCATAGCTTTACATGTTGCAGCAAATACCAAGTACACCCCTAGTAATCTGATACTTCAAAAAAAGGAATTTTTAATGCTCTTTATACTGATTCAAGTAGCTATTAAGAGAAAAAAGGAAGCATGTGAACAATATTATTTCCACAGACTAGATTTCCTCCTAGCTTTTTTTGTCTTACAAAATGGACTGCAAGTCCCAGCAATAGAAAAGCCACCCAGAAGCACCCACAAGGTTAAAAGCATCACAGTCTGATCTGTGGATGACAAAGGTAGCATAAAAAAGGAAGAAACAATAAATAGAGAATATGGTCAAGGCACCCAGATTACACTCTGGATGTAACAGATGTTTTCCCAGCAGAACTGAAGAATGTTAGCAAGTAAATGAAAAAAGATTTCTGACATTTATGGGTAAGTTTCCCTATCTCTCTCATCACATGACTGAAAGATGACTTGAGCCCTGCCATGAGGTGTTGCAAGAAGGCCAGGTCCCGTTTTTTATGTTTTTAAATCTAAAGTGTTTAATATAATTTTATTTAAATTCTCATTAAAGAGATTTTACTGTTCAAAACAAAAACAAAAAAAGCCATGAAAAGAAAATACAAACTTTAAGACTCACAGACAATAGCTATGAATGAATTTGCAAAATAAATACAGTATGAATAAGAGTGAAGTAATAAAGCGTAAGAAAAAAAAAGAAAGAAAAAGAAAAGAAACAGAGAATAAAATTCTGAAACATGAGGATGTAGAAACTTCACATCTTAGCCTGCAATAGAAAGACAAAGCAGCTGAAAAATAAACAATCTTACAAGTCTATGCATGGGGAGAAGACGGGGAGAGGACAGTTGGTGATTTTTAAAACTCTCTTCCAAAATCACGGAAAAAACTGAGTACATAATCTTCCATTGAGTGAAGAGAAAGGGAAAGATCAGCATGGAAATATCTGACTTTTTCTCTGCTTCTTTTTGTTGGTTTCTCCTGCTTTTATTTCTCTATCAACTGATTATTTATTGCCATGGCAAATTGGGACTGGAGGACCTACAGAATAAAACCTATATATTATTTACTGATCCTACTCCAGCTGCTGTTTGCAGGAATAAGAATTTCTGCCAGAAGAATTTTAAGCCCTTCTGTTATAGATTATAGAGACCTTACCGCCTTCCTGCACAAGTTCAACAGCCTCAAGAGGGGAAGCAATAACTTCTAAGTGCAGTTACCTGGTTATGAAAATTTAAAATAAAAATGAAAATTTGCATAAAAGACCTTTTTCTAAAGCATCTCTACAAAACTAACAGTCTCCCAGAGTTATTGCAGAAGCTACACATAGATATGTTTTCTGCCCCGAAGTCTCAGTATATAAAGATTTATGCACATAATGATACGTTTAAACATAAATTATGAACACATAAGCTTTTTATATCGAGACTTCACTGCATACAGATTAGTACTTTGAGATTCTGCTGATCTAACTGGTTTTGAAAATGTTTCCTTCTAGATTTTAACTTAGTAAAATCTCCTGCCTGGTTAATTTTAGTCTGTTTTACTCATTCTATCATAAGAAAGCAGTTGGAGCATATTGGGACCTGTACAACTGATTTTGAGCCTAAGGAAATCAAAAGGAAGAGCAGTATTCTGCTAACACTTTCAGCAAGAAAATTTTGAACCAGGAAATTTTGGTTATATCATGCATTTTACCAAAAGGAATCACTATGAATTGCCTAGTATTTTTAAATATACCCACAGGACCTACTTGCATACTTCTGATTCTCTAGATAGTATATTACGTTCTGAATACACAAAGACCACTGTTAGCACCTTTTATTCCTGATATTTTTTTCTTTTGTTATAAATAACTTCAAGACCATTTTATCTTGCAACATTACTTCATACTCTGTGTGCTTGGCCTAAGCAAAAGACAAAGATAGTTAGGAATACACCATCACATTCAGAACCTAGGTACAAAATTTAGATAATTTAGAACTTCTTTGAGTAATAAAGTATTTATGGGAAGGAGAAAAACCACATTCAACAGGAAAGATATTTAGGTTTTGAAGCTGTATGTGACTAGTATATGTTGAACAAAACAACCAATTCAAGTTCTAGTTTTACCAGTTGAAAAGAAAAAGCACTAAACTCAGAATGGGAGAGTTCTGGCTTATTTGTTTTGAGTTTGTTTATTCAGCATGAACCCATTCCTGTTGTGGTTATGCCAGACTGGTCTATCTATCCTAAAGCTAGTTTGGTTGTAAATACAACAAATTGCAGTCAGGACCTCCCTCCAGTGTGAGCAGACCTGAAATTTCCACAAGAATGCTGATTAAAGGCATTTAAACTACTGGGAATGGGTGAGTCATTTAAGTTTTAGCACAACAACATCTCTCTTATCCAATAGCTTAGCCCTATCAAGAACCACAGACTAAATGTTCTGCCACCAAACTGGTTGCATGCTTAGTGATATCATATTTGAAAGTTTTGGGGTTTGTATTTTTCTATTATCTCTGTTCATCTGTTACTATGACAAAGGTTTCCTTTTGCTTTTACAAGACAAAATTTCGTTCAGTCCTTTGGAACAGACATTCCTTCCTGGGAGATAACTGGGGACACACTACGTGGAGTTGAGTTTCTTGCAAGTGTCATGCATACTGCAGCCATAGGCATGACAGAAACAACATGGAAAGCATTTCATTTACACATAAATGTGGAGTAGATGTTTAGATTATGAGGAAACATGGAAAACTATTTCCTACAGCCTCATATATCACTGGGCCTAAAAACCTTCCAGGAATCTAGAGTATAGTCACAGTTATAACATGCCATAGGAAAGTATTAGGGTATAGGGGAAGCACTCACTTTATCTCCACAGAAATGTTTTTGTTTTAAAATTTACAGCCACCTCAGCTCCCTAACCCTCTTTACCCTCTCCGTGTGGGATGGGAAGGAAGCAACAGAAAGAAGGGTCAACATAGCTTGGTTCATTCTTCCTAGCTGTGGGTTCTAAAATCTCCAAGAAATGTATGAAGAAAGAAAAGGGATTCCCTCAGTACCCAGTCCCTGGCTCCCTTTTCAAAATATACTTTGTGAAAAAAAAAAAAATCAGTGTTTCTAAGTTCTTATTGTTAACCCAGACAGGTCGTGCTACATTAGGATCATAATATTTTTATATTAGACATGGTGTAAACAGTAAATATTTATTAAATTGCAGTTACTGTAATGGAAAATCCCCAGTAGATGTTTACAGTAGTCTAAACTACCCCATATCTAAATTAAACCTGGAAACATTCAAAACAAAATCCAAACCAAAGCTGTTCACTATTCCTTCACATATATATATATAGTTAGGTAGATAGATAGATACAGATTAGATATAGATATAGATATAGATATAGATATATAGATATATAGATATATAGATGTAGATAAAGATATATACATATAGATATAGATATAGATTAGCTATAGAGATAGATATAGATATAGATATAGATATAGATATAGATATAGATAGATATAGATGATAGATATAGATAGATATAGATATAGATATAGATAGATATAGATATAGATATAGATATAGATATAGATATAGATATAGATATAGATAGAGATAGAGATAGAGATAGAGATAGAGATAGAGATAGAGATAGAGATAGAGATAGAGATAGAGATAGAGATAGAGATGATATAGATATAGATAGAGATATAGATAGAGATAGAGATAGATATCTAATTATATAGATATGAATATCTATACATACATATGTATTTCATCTCCAAGCTACATGTATGGCTTGGAAAAGACAGGTTGCTGGTAAGTCAGGAAACACTTAAAATCAGTATTTTTTATGCTAAATGTAAACAAAACATTTTCTTAATTTCTCTAATTGTTTTCACTTCTTCCCACTCATAACCATTCCCAGCTCAGGCTCATTTCTGGCCATTTCTTTATAGAACCATCATTTAAAACTTCATGTAGGTATATAAAGGTTTATAAAGCCGAAATGCAACCAAGATGGATGATGTAGCTGAGATTTATTACATGTTAATTTCCCAGCCATTAGTATGCAAAATAATTTATACCAAAGTTAGATGAATATTCGGGAGCTGGAACTACAGTAGCCATTCTCATGTTCTTAAGTACTTATGGTTTTAGGACATGGAAAGGCATGTACTTAAAAATATTAATTTGCAACTAGCTTAAAACATATCTATCCTCCACAATGAGTACATTATAAAACAAAACAAAACAGGATAAAGGTTGCTTACAATGAATAATTTAAATAACATATGATGATAACAGGTTTAATACAAAATATACGCCATTTTTCTATTTCTTTTTGTAGTACCAAAATAACCAGAACAGAATGAAGAAGGTGTTAGTAGATTTTTTTACTATTTTAAATACTCAGATCATTATTAAATTATTGTATTAGCCGGTATAACTCTATTCTATTTTTCCTTTTTTCCTGTTTTTAACACAGTTTAATTTTTTGAGCCCCTCCTTAAACTATCATTACAAACTGCTCTAAAGCACATCTCTTAGATTAAACAAATGAGTGTTAGCAACATTTTTTCATAGATTCCTCATGCATTTTAACATCACAGACAATTTGAAAAGATCATAATCATAATACACTATTATCTCTCTACCCCTGTTGAATTTCACAGCTGCAGAATGGGAAGATATCTTTGTTGAAACCTCTATTGAGGAAATCAATGATATTATTTTTGCCACAGATAAAAGTATTCCGTATTTATACAGTGCTTTCTTTTTTTCAATTCGCCTTGCAAATCTGTGACACTCACATATGAATGGTTTGCAAATATAGCCTCCTCTGAAAAATATATTTGTCTAACACTACCCAGCAATAAACAGATGAATTAACGAACTCTAAAGAAATTCTACAAGCATTTCTGGTATATGTGAAGATTTTGGTCAGGCAAATAAGATCATGTTGAAAGAACAGAAAAGTGTAAGGTCATAACAAAATTGTCCAGACCTGACAACCCATTTCACACTTTTGCAGAACACCCCAATCTTTTGGAGAGCTAAAAGAGAAATTCTCTAAACAATGAATATCTTGCCATTAACTGTTTCATCATGGGTATGAAGTGAGGTATGAAGTGGCCTTGGATGCATCTAACTACAAACCATGGAAACACCATGTGCTGGGATGTAATACACCAATTTTTTTCTTACTGAGGACAATGTATCAGACCAGAGATATTTTCAATTTGTAGATGAGTCTTTGTCAGTGCAATCCATAGACTCATGGAATCATAGAACAATTAAGTTTGGAAAAGACCTCCAAGATCATCGAGTCCAACCTTTGACGAAATACCACCTTGTCAACTAAACCATAGCACAAAGCGCAACACCCAGTTGTTTCTTGAACACTTTCAGGGATGGTGACTCCACCACTTCTCTGGGCACCCCATTCCAGTGCTCATCAACACTCCCAGTGAAGAAATCCTTCCTTACATCCAACCTGAACCTCTCTTGGAGAAGCTTGAGGCCATTTCCCTTTGTCCTGTTGCTAGTTGCCTGGGAGAAAAGGCTGACCTTCTTGAAGGTCTCCACTAAGCCTCATTTTCTCCAGGCTAAGCAAGCCCAACTCTCTCAGTTGCTTCTCATATGACTTACTCCTAGACCATGTATAGGAGTAAGTCATATATACATATATGAATGTCATACATTATGGTCCTAGGCAGAATAATATCCACACGAAGTTTTAATAATGTCTTTGCTTTGGTTACATCTGTTTGGTAAATTCCTACTAGAAGCTGCTTCTCTAAGGCAGAGTCTGCTCACAACAACTGCTGGATGTTAAATGTTTTGGCAATTCCTTGTTGATATAAAGCCCACTCTCAGCATGCCTCCCAGATAGTGCTTCAATATGCTCATAATCCTGAGGCAACTATAAAAAACAGTTCTTTCATTAAATATGTTAGCTACACATTCTTACATTTCAGAAACAATAAATTAACTGCTCAGGCAGTTGAAATTCTCAAATTAGTTTCAATACATGGCTTGACCTGCATAAAAATAAATAATTTGCACCTTTTTTTTTTTACATTATGTTCAACTAATGAAGACAAATGTATTAATTTGTTTTAGTTACAGGAGAACTGAAGCTCAGCACTTTTATGCATGTACAAGTGATGAATATTACAGTTCAGATTGTATGAAGGATTACAGACTAAGTGCAGGCAAGCAGAAGAAAAAGGCATTCTGTCTTGGTACATGGTTTCCTATTTATTTCTACAGAGACAGATTTGTTTATACGTGTCATCTCCAAGGACTGGTAAAAAATTTTCATATTATGTAATTTGTATGGTCTGAAGGTAATAAGTAGCTTCAAGAGAATTAGGGTGTCTTAACAATAAAAACAAATTATTGCCTAGAATTATTATTATTATTATTTTTATTATTACTACTAGTACTACTTTAGATCTTGAAAACTATAGGCAAGGGGAAAATGTTTGTATGTTGAGTATTCATATTCAAAGTGCAAAAAAAATTTGAAATTAACTAAGAGTGTATAATATATACATATACATAAGAAAATATGCACAGTTTTTAACTAGAGTACTGGATTGTGAGATGGAAATTTTTCTCCAGGAGCAGTACTTTACAGCAGGTAACAAAGATGGCTCAGAGACCCTCAGTGTCCTACACAGTATCAGCAGGAAATAGCTACAGAGTCTGAAATCACAACAGTGATTAAATTGACAGCCAGTGTTGACTACTGGGTTTAGTACTTTACAGAGGAAATCTGGGAATCCATTTGCAACAATGAAAATTTTAAACTTCTAAACTGTTCAGTATTTTCAGATACATAGAATTTTGTTTCAGTTACATTTTTAACAACTTTGTGGACTAAATTTATATATAATTTTCCTTTTATTCCTTTCACTTTTGAAATTGACTGTTTTTTGAAGGGGTTCTGTATCATTCATATCTGTGGCTTTGCTGGTTTCACATAAATATATTTAATCATATATGTGTAAAAAGAATAGACCTTCAGTTTACCCACCAGTGTCAGACACAATACAGTTACTGGAAAAGTAGAACCAAATCTCACTAACTGTCTCTGTGGAGCCTAAGGTATTCTTTTTCTTTTATTTCTTCAAAGAAGAAAACATATAATTATGATTTTAAAAAATTGCTTAATGTTTAAGAGAAGTAAGAAAAATATTTAAGAAAAAAACCCTGCTCATGTCTCCTGGAACAAAGTGTCTAAAATTATGTTCTGCATTGACCACTGACTGCCAAACATATGCATTAGTTGAAATAAATGTGCCAGTAAGTTTCAGTCATCGTCCTCACTAGCACTGTTTTCTAGTCTTGCGTGAGATTTCAGGAAAGTTTTCAAAATGAATCTTCAAAACATGTCACCTTTTAAGTTTGGTGGAGGTGTGAAAAGAGAATTATGTCAGGATTCAGAAAGCAGCCTTAGCTATGGTAAGGACTTAACTTCAAAGAGTAAGGAATGTTTAAAAACTCCAAACAGTCACTTTTGAAAGGATCCATGGGATCCCTTTTTATTTTTTTTTCGTTTTCAAAAGTATTTAATACAAGCCAGTATTAAAATTTCTTGTGCTTCTCTTACTACCATAATGTTTTTTTCATTCTTAGCCTAGACCTCCTAGAAAAAGAAGGAAAAAAGAAGAAGCACCAATGTGAAGGGGATGATGCTCAAGTTCTGCAAACTTTGAGATAGAATGAATGGAAAATATTGGGGGAAAAAAACAGTTTTATAAGTATGGAAACGTCACTTTGACATCTCCCCTCTGCACTGCATTTACTCACATCTGTTAAACTACAACTGTTTTATTTCTGCTACCGAGAGATACATTAGACCTTTTTGAAACTACCAGAAAGCAGGGAAGTCTCTCAGGATTTTCTTAGGATTTTCTTGGTCTAACAGCCGGCTGTGCAGAAACCCCATTTTCTCTCCCACATCCCTGTTTGCCTGCTATCACTTCTTCCTTCATGCTATGACTAGTTGTCTTCCAGCCTCATTAGCAGCTATGTAGATAAATATGGAGCAAAATAATTTTATGAAAAAAAAAGTGTACTTTAGGTCACTAAACCAGCTCACATAGCTGCCAGTTTTTGCAAAGTGCAACAGCCCTATGGCAGTTTGATGAGACAGTGAAATTTCAGTCTTACTTTTGTATTTGCATATGTTAGAGATAGAAATGTTATGCCTAGGAGTCTTTGTTTTGGGTTTTTTTTGTTTGTTTCACTTTGTTTTGATTTAATAAACGACCTGGTTCATGGAATCAGATCTATAATTCTTTGCTATCCCTGTTTTTCTAATAGAAGTAAATTAAAATTAGAGGAACAGGCTGAAAATCTGCAGGAATGTTTGTGCACCTTTGCAGGACCAGTGAAGAGCACCATAGCATGGCAGCATCAAGCACAAAAAAGTCTCTTGTCAAACACTTCTTTAAGGAAAAATTCTTTTCCTTCAAATAAGTCTCCAGAAAGCAGTTGGTAAAACAAGAAAGAACTTCATCTTCTTATCAAGAAGACAAAATTCTGTCAGTACTCAACACTGGCAAGAATTTAAGTAATGTGATTGGTCTGACTACCTACAATAAAACATATTGGGAATACTGAAGTAAACTGAAGGCACTCAATGATTCCAACCCAATTGTTTGGGAGCACCTAGTAACCTTCTCTAATGTGTAAAAGAAAAAAAAAAGAGAAGAAAAAGGAAAAAGAAAAAGACAAGGAACAAAAGGAAAAAGGAAAGGGAAAGAGAAAGGGAAAGGAAAGGGGAAAGAGAAAAAAGGGAAAATGAACTGCAAAAAAAAAGATATCCAAGGAATAGAATAGAACATTTCAGTTTAAAGTGACCTACAACAATCATTTAGTCCGACTGCCTGACCAATCCAGGGCTGACCAAGTAAAAGCACATTGGTAAGGACATTGTCCAAAACTCTCTTAGATGCTGATAGGCTTGGGGCATCAACCACCTCTTTAGAAAGCATGTTCCAGTGTTTGGCCACCTTCTGGATAAAGAAATGCTTCCTAATGTCCAGTCTAAACCTCTCCTGGTGCAGCTTTGAACCATTCCCACACATCCTATTCAGTTATGCTATCGCAAATAACAAATCTCTGGTCTTTTAAAAGCTAGACAAAACATAGGGGAAAATATCCTACATATGTATAGGATGATGAAGTGTTAGTCATACATTTACAAGGCATTTACTCTTATTTTATCTACTTTTTATTTACAGGCAAGCCCCAAAAGTAAACTAATTTTTAGATGATTACAAAAAAAAAACAGGCTGCAAAATCTGTCTGGAATAATGAATGCGGCAAGGAAGAAGGCTGACTGAACTCTGAGGGGAGAGTTAAGACTATTCTTTTCACTTGCTGTTGCTTATTTAGGAAATGAATCATTTATTTGTTTGTATTTCAAATACATTAAGTTGTAATATTTGAAATTACAAGCATCTATTAAAAGATCTGTCTTGAGTAATTTATATTTCCCACTGTGCCTGATTTAAAATTTTCTGTATTTGGAAACATGCCACTAAAAAAAGGCAGATAGTGAAATATTTTGTAAAATACCTGCCTTAAGAACATGGTCAGATCAGTTACAAAATTTCAGTATTTTAACATAAAAACTTTTACTCTGACCACTTTTTGTAGGTCACTCCCTGGAGACAGAACAGGTAATATAAATCAGCTGAATTTATACATGGTTACAGGATACAGCATGACAATTGTTATACGTATGCTGATTAAACTATTTATTTGTTTAAATTCTCTTTGAATCCAGCAGCCTTTTACTGAGGTAGGAAGAACACTATTGTATTTAATTTATTAATGGCTTAGATAAATATAAATAATTCATGAATTCATATTCCTAGAGAAGTTATCAAGTAGCAGATCATAAATTATTGTCTGAAACCCTTTTTTTTTCTGCAGTGAAATCTTTAATTTAAGTGAGTGGAGTGTGAAATACTCTTTCTAGATTCTATGTCTAATGAAATTATATTAATTTTACTGTCTTCAAAATGCACATATTCCAAACAACATTTTAATTACATGCTACACAGATGACTGAAATTCAAAAAATTACAAAAGAAAGGAAACTAACCCCACTCTTGGCTCTGATTTTATGAAAATAAAATTTAAAAATGTTAAGATTTTCTACATTATGCAAAAGTATATAAAGAAATTTCTACATGCAAGTGATGTGCCTCTTACATTAGTTGGCCAAAGAGATGTTTTGGAATTCATATGTGAGTGGGCACATTTTTGAGAGTGTCTTAGAACAATGTACTGTGAGAAATACAATTTTTTGTGTGAGAGGTAAAAATGTCTCTAAAAATAGGATATTTTATTTGATACTTCATTTGAATTTATAGAAAAGAGAACTTCACTTAAAAAGATACCTCTGAATCAATAGAAAATGAGGATCTTGAAGTTTTATTTCATACTTTGAACTTAAGTGAGTGTGCTGATATCTGGGGCCTGCAGCCAATGCATCTCTGTTGGAAGATTGTTTATTTTATTCTTATATTTTTCTTTTTGACATGTGAGGTATAATTTGCTTGCATCACAGTCCTTGCCAACCTTCTATTTTTAATTCATAAATATACCATGTGCAGATCTATTTTATGCACTTATATGAATAAATTTTCATACCTGTATCCGTGTTAGTATTGCAAGTTATTGTAGCTTTGTATAATGGGTATTTATGTAAGACTTATCTTGGCAATGAAATGCTGGAAATGTTGACCCCAAAATACAAAATTTAACATCATTCATATCCTGAGAGATGTTTTGTCCCCATGCACAGTGAAGAGTCTCTCTACAGTCAGGGGAGTACACTTTTTCATTTTTAACAATTTTTGAGAAAACAATTAGCTTTCAAAGATCTGAATGTTAAACCCTTTCCAGCATTTTTCAGGATATCTTGGTAGTCCATCAATATGGAAGAGCCAGCGATAAAAAACATGATATGCTCTAGCAGTAAGAGTCATAGTCTGATCACAGGAAGTGAAAAGTTAGTCAAAAAACCTTGTACAAATGAAGAGAATTGTGTAACAGATTCAAATATTCTTCTTATTTTATTTTGCAACTGAGCCATTATTAATATTAATAGCAGAATTTGATTGTATTAACTGCATAGGAATAAAGGATAAAGAAATGTGTATTTCACCATTTCCTCAAACTTTTTTTTGCCTCACCATTATCAGGTGTTATAGAAACATCACTGCTACACCACTAAAGCCCCCTCTTAGCCTAGTTCTGCAATTTTCTGCAGTTCAGCAATGAAGAAACATTAGAGAAATGACTGATTTCTTCTATGCACCATATATCTCAAACACTACTTTCCATTTTGTATTTCTTAAGCACTAGAAGAAATATATGCAATTTTTAAAGATTACTTACTCGTACCATTTTACATTTTCAAAATGTCAAAGGCATTACTTTGCATACATCTCCACACATACGGAGTTTGTCTGGCATATACAGACAGGATAGTCCTCCTCTGCCACATAAAGGCAGATGAACTGAAAGGTACATGTTCAGTAGATCTATTCATATGGAACCAGTTCCAAATATTCACTTGTCAGCCATCTATGTGTTCCAGGTTAAACACAGAAGCAAATGGCAATTCAGTAGAAAATCTGCCCAAGCCAGATGGGAAGTAGCCTGCTGTCAAACATGCTGAAGAGGAACAGGGATTTAGAAAAGAAATAAGAACCTGAAACCTGGAGTTCATATCCTGGAGATATGAACTATGATTTTTCCAAAAGATTATTTCATCTGTGTTCCTTCCAATTGGAAAGCAGAAAATAGAAAAGGGAAAAAAAAAAAAGAAAAAAAAAAAAGAAAAAAAGAAAAACCCCAGAAAAGTGAAAAGATCATTAAGGCTTTAATGTAAAGTGCATAGAAGCTACATTTCTAACCTTTCATGTGGTTCACTTCACATTAGCAACAATGTTAATACATATTCATAATGGAAAATAGTATTTGTCTCTTAATATTACTTTGTTTTACAGTATGTTGACCACAGGAAAGTCGCATTAACCCTGTTTCAGTAGGACATAAAAAGTAGATTGTTGGATAGTCCAAGTTTTCTTAAAATGCACCAATTTCTGTTTGATAGGATGACCATAAGCATGTGGATGTATCATAAACATTTAGGAACTCTTCGCAATGGTAAATTTATCCCAACTGGGCTTTATTCAAGAGCAAACCAAATTTTAAACACCTCTACTAAGCATGATGATTAAATGGGAAATTCAAACTACTGGAGATGATAATAAACACTTTAGAGTATCTGAAATGGAAAGAATAAGTTGCCCTGGCTACCCAAAGGGTTCGTTCTCCCTCCCTCCTCCTCTCCCACTACCTCTTTGTTCAGTTCCTTTTTGTGTCTTTTCTCTCCCTCTTTTTTCTTCCCTCCTTCCCTCCTTCCTCCTGTGAAGATCAATATTGGATACTGGGGTGAGTGCCCCCACAAAGACAAATTCCTACCACTGTAAGACATTTATTGTATTTCTAATAGATAACTGTGGATGATACATATCTACATTATTTGAACATGTAAGAAATTAGAAGTCAACTATACACCATGTTGAAAACCCTGTGCAAATAGTTTTCCTCTCTGGCAGATTCACTGATGAAGAACACAGAACTGGCAAAATAGTGCCTCCTGATAAAATATACCAGAATAAACAAATAAAAACCCCTTGCATGTGGATCTTCAAACCGGAAGACAAAAAAAAAAAAAAAAGGCAAACAAATGTTCTGTAGCAAAGCAAACTCTATACTCTTGGTTACAAAGCTATAAACAGTGTTGCAAAGATAGAAAAGAAAACAAACATGACCTCTTACAAGGTCCTCTCTCATCTGCTCCAAAGTATCAGTTGCTATCAAACATCTCATCCCTGATCTGCTCTTCTCTTTCATTACAAACCAAGTTTTTTAGCCTAGCACCAGAGGTACCTGACTGAAAATAAATTCTGGCATACACTAAACTTCAACTTAAAAATACATATCATGAGAACCAGTCATTGTATGCATAACTCACCAAATTCACTCTCCCTAGTTTATATTTCACTGCAGAAAAAAAATTTCTGCTTTGCATCTACTTCAAACACCACTGTATCTTGTTGATTTTAAAGATGTACACTGATTCTGACAATCCTCTTTTGTGCCCAAAGCACATTATTTGCAAGTTCCTTCATCAAAGTTATATTTTAACAATCTAATCTTTGCTTAGTTCACTAGTGCATTTAGAGGAAATAAAATAATCAAGTAAACTCATATTTTGCTTCTCTGTTTTTTTAGAAGGAATTGATGCCTATGTACTGCCTGATCCACCGAGGTTTTTTTCTCCTAATCTTGTGCAACTTTCTTTCTCTAAATTTAAAATATTAACATCATGAGCAGAGAGCTTTTACTGTAGTACTCTAAACTGGTGCTGTATTTGGGTGGTTGCATTCTCCAGGTGATTATCTTGTCATAAACTGATAGCATATTTTTCTGTTAGGAAAGCTTTTAGCTCTTTTTCTTGCAGCAGCTTAAGCTCAAGCAAATTATGTTCTCACTAACTATTATTCTATTGCCTTCAAAATAATCAAGATATGTTGCACCTACTTTCTTTGGAGCTGTTCTCTGAAAGTAACCATATCCTTTCTACTGTAGTCAACATAAAACCTGTAACTGTATTCTACAAATTTAACCTTATGTGTGAATACTTCTGAAATTTTAAGCCTCTATTTCAGGAGATAAACTGGATTTTTTGTAAATTTTGCAGATAACATCTATGTCTTCCCAACACCATGCCTGTACCAGTATATGAAGTTTAAAAAGGGCAGGTGACGGATTCTGCACCTGGGACAGGGCAAGCCTGGTTGTGTGTATTGACCAGGGAATGAGAGGCTGGAAAGCAGCACTGTGGAAAGGGACCTAGGATGTCAGGTTGAATGTGAGATGGCAGTGCCTTGGCAGCCAGGAGGGCCACCCGTGTCCTGGGATGCATCAGGCACAGCATCACCAGCCGGGCAAGGGAGGGGATTGTCCCGCTCTGCTCTGCATTGAGGCAGCCTCACCTTGAGTGCTGGGGGCAGTTTTGATATTAGAAAGCATCTACATGAGGACCACAAGGATAGTGAAGGGTCTGGAAGAGAAGCTGTATGAGGAGCAGCTGAAGCCACTTGGTCTGTTCAGCCTGGAGGAGACTGAGGGGAGACCTCACTGCAGTCAAAACTTCCTCATGAGGGGAAGTGAAGGGGCAGGTATTGATCTCTTCACTGTAGTGACCAGTGACAGGACTAGAAATGATGTGAAGCTGAGTCAGGGGACCTTTAAGTTTGATATCAGGAAATGGTGCTTTACTCAGAGGGTGTTTGAGCACGGGAACAGGCTCCCCAGGGAAGCAGTCACAGCTTGGGCCTGACAGAGTTCAAGGAGTGTTTGAACAACGCTCTCAGGCACATGGTGTGATTCTTAGAGTGTCCGGTTCAGGGTTGTGAGTTGGACTTAATGATCCTGACGGGTCCCTTCCAAAACAGCATATTCTGTGATTCTATGATTCTGTGAACACAAGTAGCTCTGTACTGTTCTGTTTGGAGACAAGTTGCTTCTCAAACGGGCAGAAGCAGTAACACACACTTTGTATGTGAAGCCAGTACACTGCAGTTTTCCAAGCACTTGACAAGTTACTCTTAGGATTATTAACTCTAAAAAGATTTTACCCAATTTCATGTCTATAAACTTCTTTCATAGTCATTAAATAACAATGTAATCTACTTCTATAGACATAACTATGTCACAAGTTCTTTTAAAGTCTCCAGAATTATTTTTTCCTGTAAAAATGAGATTAGCTATAATGCATGAGAATATTTTGCATTATCCACTGCTCCGTAATACTTTTTAGCTTCAATAAAGTAAAATATTTAACAAAACTATTCTGACAGACACCATGGAAATGCTTCTTCATAAGGATTCCTTTCAAATGTATGTGCAAACTATGCATCATTCTAGCAGAGGCCGCACAATCCCTTTCTTCTCAGGCTGTGCACTTAATACACAGGATATAAACCCATTATAAATGTCTGCTCTCTCAACAGCATTTTACAGATACTGCCTAAATACTGGATTAATCTCTTATTCTTAGCTGTTCTGGGAAAGCCCCAGATGCTGTTTTGTTCTACCTTCATTTGTTTTGTGAAAAATTTTACTTTACATCCTATCTTGCATTCTGGTCTATTTCCCCTTAAGAAGCTGTCATCTTTTTTTTTCAGATCTTTCTTCAACTTCTTTTGTTGACTTTAACATTGTTTCAACTCTTATATTACCTCCTTTGGTGACCCCTGATTCCTGCAGGTATGTCCTCTGTTTCATCTTGATTTAAGACATATGTCAGCTCACATATCCCCTTTTACAACTCTATTATTTCTCTTGACACAGGTAATTTGTTGTTACTTGGAATCTTGCGGATGAATAAGAGCTGAATAATGTCTTTGATATGAGACAAAGCTAGTGAAGAAATAGCGCCTACTCTCCCCATATGAAATAGGAGACAAAGACCAACAGACAGTTTACTTAACTTCCTTGCCTCTTTACATTCACATTTCTTCCCCTAAACTTAAAATTCAGAATTGTGTTCCTGGATTTATCATTGTTTTAAAGCTGCTTTCTCTGGTGTTTATGATGCTTCTCTGACTTACACTTAAACAGAATAATTTCTGGAGTGTTTTGGTCTCTCTGATTTCTATCAGTTTGGCATTTCAATGTTCAATTGAATTTCTGGGGCATGATTCAGATACTTCATAAATTTACATACAGATTATTCAAGGATTTTAAACTATCCCTAAGATTTGATTTTCATCATACTAAACCTAAATGGAAGCATAAATAATAAAATAACAAAAAGGCTTATATATAAGAAGATACAAGATGACAAAAAGTCCGGCAGGACTGAAGTCCAGTCCATTCTGTCGTATACATGTCTACAGAATACATTCAGCAATACAAGAGCCACAATAGAACAGGGTGGCAAAATTGGTATGAATCAAAACTAGATTCCTAACAACTAAGTGTTCAAAGACAGAATGAATCATAATTTCTTCAGCAGGTGTCCGTTACCCAGAAAATTACTGAAATAATCAAAATTTCAAAGATATTGAAGCAGCAGTAAATATATCAAATATATAGGCAAATCTATATTTGATAATGCTAGATACCTCTTTATCCAAGATATTCCAGTAAACTTTATTTCTTAATATTCTTTTCCATATGCACTTGATTTAAAGTACTGGACACAACTTTCCCAGTACAATGACAGTATATGCTATCGGTACAGATAAAAGCAGTGACAAACATAACACCTACCTGAGAAAAAACAAAAAAATATCCACATCAATCACAAAATGATAAATTCTTGTTAAAAATGAAGTTTAAATAAATATTTGCCTGAGAAATAGGTCAGCAGAACAACCTTACAGTATTCAGTAGAATCATTATGCGGTACTCACGGTCCTTGCGTCACATCATTTTTATTCCCACCTATTTTGAAATCTAAAGCCAGATCTTCATCTCATGTCCTTAAAAAAATCACTGCACTCAGTGGGAACTCAGTTCGTGCTGAATCCCATTCTCTGGAATCTAGGAGCCAAGCTAGAGCCAAACTAATACCTGTAGGCGGCTTTTAACCTTGCAACTGAAGTTCTGTCCTTAGTAAAAACCAGCTGAACTGGAAAGTACTTAAAGGATTGGAATTTCCATGCCAATATGCACAGCCATATCCCACAAGGCTAAATCAATATTTATTTGGTCTGTGGCATGGTATGGAATCTTTCCTCCTCCTTCAGCAATCTCAGTGATTAGCCCTCTCACTTTAGAAGCATCAGCCCTATTTGCTAATGCAAGCCTTCCACTACTAGGACTTCATTCTCTAAAGACAGAGATCAACATCTTTAAAGCTTTCTTTTATAAAATAAAGTACTGTGAAAAGTACTTTTGCTGTTGTTGTTGAACATATAGAAGGTATCATGTAAGGCAAATTTATCATATGAGAATATTCAACTATTTATAAAGTAACAACTGTTCTCTTTTTGGACTATACAATAAAATCCATATACTTTGACAAAATAAGTACTTTGCCTGATAGCGAAAAAAAAAATAAAGGTAAATGCTAGCAACATAGAGAAAGGAACAGTGTACCGGACTGTTTCCTATGCCACTGCAGCAACCAAGATTAATGAACAGAGAACAAGCAGTTGACATATCACCTACCCATGGGAGTTCCAACGCCGTAACCTTTGGAGTCTATCAGGCCTCCAATCTGTGTTAGGTTACAGTTCCTCTGTGTGACAAACTCAATGGTTGTCGACTCCATTAAAAATGCGTAATCAGAGGTAAGCACGCGTTGGATACCTTCTTCATTACTTTTGACAAGTACTGACTGCCTCCTGCTGCTCATGAAGGCCCACATCTTGTCATAAGTGGAGATTTTGGATTTCTGAAAGACAAGTATTAGATGCAATATGAATGAGAATAATATGCTTATAAGAGTGAAAGCAAATTCTCAGTTTGCACATTGTTCTCTTCTTGCATTTTACTGCATGTCAGGTTTTACCAAGGCAATTTTCTAAGGGTGCCTCTGCCTTTCATCTCATCTGTACTTCACATCTTCTCCATGTAAAAATAAACAACCAGACAGATTGTCAAATATGAAATATCTGTTGTTGATCTGTTTTGTTTATATGTTTTTACGCAGGAGGAAGGCCTACAAGTACTTCAGGTCAGTAGAAAACTATTAAGTATTTAACTCTAGTGAAGGTAATCAGCTATGTTGTTGAGTTTTGAAGGAGAATCTGTGGATTCTGGCACAAGTGAAATTTCACTCTTATTTCAATCACTCAGCTGAACAGTTCCGAAAACCTAATGCACAATATGCCAATGTGAAGTAATCGAAGCACTTACAGATGGCAGTGTATGGAGAAAGTTGTGACGGAGAGGGCAGATAACATTTTGTCTATCTTATGTGACAAAAATACTTGGAGAAAGATTTTAGGTAAGAGATAATATCACTCTCAGGTCATAATAATGCTAGCTTGCCTTACAGAAATTGACTACTAGAAGTCCTAAAAAATAATATGTGTTTTCTGACTTAATATTTCCAGAATACAAAGAACTGTTTTGGTAGGAAGAGAGTCAGTAATTTGGGACAAAGGAATCAGTAGCTTGGAAGAAATTGATGCTGTGCAAATACAGAGGAGTTGCTTCCCTTTTTTTCACCTGAGGAGCTTTAAAAAGAAGATAATTACCATCTCTCATTTTTGTAAAACACAGTGCTTAAGAAATCATTATGAGTGGATAAACTGAAGTTATTGTAAATACCGAACATTTTATACCACATTTGCTCCATTTGTTTAATAATAGTGCAAACTAAAGCTGTATCAGAAAATGTTCTGTAATGTTAAATTTTGCCTAGTAAATAAAATGTAGAAATACCATGTGAGCACTTGTTTTATCAGACTTTTTTAGGTTTTTTTCCTGTTTTAATGTCAGCCTTAAACATATTTCTGCCATCAGCTCTGGTAGGAATATGAAACAAAGATTGACACTACAAACATTTCTGAAGTTCAGCTGATCGATATCCAGAAATTCTGACCCAAAAGGGAATTAGCAATATATGTGGAATAAAAAGAACATTTATTTAGAAAAAAGAGACTACTTTCTCCCCCTGCTGAGATAGAATCCAAGAGTTATTTCACTATGCATGAGGACTTAGCAAATCAAGCATTTGAACTAAGTCTAGTGTCAATGCTAACAAAACTGAAGACTTTTAGGGCTCTGCATTATGTACATCGTTACTATACCGAACATAGTCTGGGCCTGATTGCAAAAGATATTAGTGACTATGAAAGAGGAAAGTGTTTTTCTTCAGAATATTCTGTGAACACATAGAATAGAGATGACAAACCGATAGGGTCTCTCCTCATAGTGTTTGTTTTTTAAATCAAATAACTCTTGCAAGCATTTAATATTGCATTGTAGTATAGTATACTTCAAGCAATGCACATCAGCTCTGTAGGAATCTAAGTTACCATGTAATGCAGACAGGGTGGAAATAAATGGCTTTCAATATTTGCAAAATCTTACCAAGAACCCATATTTAATTATTTTATCATACAGTCTTAACCCCAGTAAATATTTTAGCTACTACAAATAATCTGAGCAATATAAAACATTGGCAGAGAAAACAATTTTAGTAAATGGTTAGAGACACATTGCTGACACATGTTGATGGGAAAAAAAAACCAAGTAAAAGCCAAATAAGATACAATTAAAAAAATAAAGAATGAACTGTAATACATATGTATTTTTCTATTTTCTTTGAGAAAAAAATAAACTCTGGGATGAAAAAATATTAGCAATGGGAATGGTTGCTTTCTACTCAATCATTGGAACATGTGAAAAAAAACCAAAATCCTCTAAAGAACAGTGTTCATACTATGAAGACTGATTTAATCAGCTAGGATGAAGCCACTGCTATTATAGAAAAGAAAAGAAAAGAAAAAAGGTCATCAACAAAAATCAGAGAGAGCTCCTGCACAGGACAGCTCATTTACTGGAATAATTAAAACAAAAATGTTAAAACAGTCTATACATGATTAATGAGGGTTTAGAAGAGGACACAAAACCTAGAATATCAGTGCACATGGCTCACCACTGTTACATTAACAGTGATGTCTCAGTCTTCTCACATAGGCAAAACACTACAATGTTTTTGCGCTACTTTCTTCCACCCCTAAAAGCTGAAATTATGCCAGGGAAAAATGCTGTTCTACTTTTGAACCCTATGTTTGGGGGTTTTTTGTAATTCACAAGAGGTTTTTTTTCAATCTTAAATTAAAACACAGTCATCATTTGATTTAGGAAAATATAACCACAAATAGTTGCCTTGTGTTTGCCAAAATACTCAGCTGACTCATTGACGAAAATCAAGAAGTCAGAACAATCAAAAGCATCGGGAGCCTATTTGACACTGAATTAAAGAGAATGACACTCCAATATGCATCTTGTAGTTATGACTGTATCATTCACACTGTTAGAAGCAGATGCTGCAATTTACATTATGTTTCCACCTTCTTTCATTGTGTGCAAATCAATCTGGTTAATCAACGTATATACTCCATCAATTAAGTGAATTATTTTATCTGCGTTAGTTCACCATATTGTTTCATCTAACTGGAAATCACCATCAGGAAATTCACCCTAACTTGAAATCAACCAGAAATGATATCTGTATAAGATAACTTGTGGTGACATGATTTACTATGCTTGTGTTCCCTCAGGAATGCTGGAGACAATGCAGAGCAGTAAGAAAGCTGCCTATGCCTTGAATGTCACTGGAAGAAAAACGAGAGCTAACTGATAGGAAAGCTGGAAACAAAAAGATTAGGCAAATCTAGAAACTCATCTCAACATCAAACCCGATGCATAAAATGGTAGCTCTCACAATGACATTCAGAGGATACTGTCAGTGTCATACTCAGAATTCATAAATTAAACATCACTGGAAGATAACTGTGCTTGTCAGGGACCACAAATGGAACCATGGCAAAGGCTCTAAGTTAGTCATAGTCTAATGCTGTGTATAAATATGAGTCTGGAAACAGAATGAGTCATTGTCAGTAATGTGTTACTTACTACTCCATCCTGGAGCACTGGCTTGGAAAGAAATATCTGAGCAGCGGGACTTTGGACTACAAAATATCAGGATGTTGAATAAATGACAGAATAAACAAGGATCAAAGTACATGGAAGCAGACCTCATGATACTAGTCAAGAGTGGATAAATGCACAGTAAAAATGTGCCAGGCTAATTCTGACATTTCTCTACAAAGGAAAAATTACAGATCCATTAATAGAGATTTTTATTATAATGATAGCTTACAACTTCTTTCCTGGTTACTAAAAGCGTTTAGGTGCCACAGAAAATACTTCAGCTTTGCTTTCACCCATGCAATATTTAAACTCAAAAGACAGTAGTAACTAAGGAAAGATTGAAGGTAATTAAGATCACATTTTGAGAAAAAAATTTTAAAAGTCATCAACCCACTTCTGATATATTTTATGAAAGCACTCCCCACCACATGAGAATTCAATCATCACAATCATTATGTCAGGAAAAAAAACCCACAGACTCCCAATCCTACTACAGTATTTTCGATTTATGACACTGCGTATAACAGCTTTGTGACTTTTGTTTTCCTGAGCATTGCATGCTTGGTGGAAACAAGTCACTTTTCTTAAAGTTGATTAATGGATTTTTTAAAGCCAAAGAAGAATGCCCATTCATTCTGACCTTCTGTAACAGACTATGAAACGTCACTTCTGAGTGACTTCACCAAGCTCATCACTTAGGTGTTTGCACTGACAAAAAGAATGACATGTGAAAAGACATTTCAAAAAGACCAGTCTGTATGAGCCTTATCAAGGTGTCCAACACAGTCTCTCAAAACATCTTTGATGGCAACCTGGAAGGATAAGGACTGGACAGATGGAGCAGTTACCGGTGGAGAACTGGCAAAGGAAGTGGTAGTTAACAGCTCAAGGCCAGATTAGCACCTTGTCAAGATCTGAGTACCTCAAGAGTCAGTCCTGATACTACTCAGTATCTTTGCAAGCAGTTGGGAAAATGGTATTGAAAGCACCCTCATCAAGTTTGTGTATGACACAAAACAGAGATGAGAGGTAGGAATACTGAAAGAAAGAGCTACCAGGCAGATAGGTCACAAGAGGCTTGGAAATTAGTATAACAGAAAATGAAAGAGGTTTGAGAAAGATAAATTCAAAGTCTATCCTGGGAAAAAGTAATCCCAAGCATCCATACTAGCTGGGAATTGACTAGTGGGAGTGAATCTTGGCTGAAAAGGACTTATGGTTCCAAGAAGACAGCAAGCAGAACATGACTAAGCAGCCCATCTCTGCAGCAGGGAAGCAAACTGCAGGCAATATCAGCAAGACTATAGCCAAGACCAGAAAAAGGAAGTGATTAACCCACAATACTGGGCACTTGTCAAGCCACACCAAGAATGCTGTGTCCAGATTTCATTCTCCGAGTTCAAAGACGTTAAAATTAGACAGTGGCCACCAGTCATCAGAAGATTGGAGATCTTAACTTACAGAGAATCTAATCACCTTCTTCCATTACCTAAAGAGAATGTTAGAGAGAAGCTGTAAGGTACTCTCTTCATTAGGATGCATGGTAACAGCATAAGAAGCAATAGCCAGAGATGCTAACGGGAAATTCTCTGAGTATATAGGGAAAAAATTCTTCATCATGAGAAAAACTAAGTATTGGAACATGTAGCTCACAGAATCAACTCACTGGAAATATTGACACAGCTTAATGTAACTCTGAATAAGTTAATTTAACTCCACGCACTCTGAATAAATTAATCTAACACCATGCTTTCAATTAGGAAAGCAGACCTCCTCTTACAAGAGTAAGGGACCTCTAGAGAACCCTTCCAACTTTGAATTTTCATTGATTTCTTTGCTTCTTTATTGGTATGAACTTATGGACAGTAATTAATAAGAATTTCTGGAGACTCTTCAAATTTTGACCTTGAGCAATTTCAAGAAAACAAAACAAAATATATAATTTCCTGTTTTGGAAAAAAAACCCCGAAACAAACAAGCAAAAACAAAAGAAACAAACCAAACAAAGCCCAAAAGCATTGTGAATATATGTAGTTCATATGTCAAGAAAAAGGCAAGCCCATAGTTGTCTGGAGAAATCTGTTTTCTTTTTTTCCCCTTTGTTCCTTTGAAACTCAAGTAGACTCATCCCAGTTGTTTCATACATGACCCTTCGGAGATCCTGAACACAAGTACAGGAATCCAAACTCAACTGTTCGTGAAGTAAGTTATTTTATTCATTCCTTATTCTTTTTTTATAAGTTTGACATTTTGTTTTGACATATGCCCTAAATCTACATAGCTGTGAAATAAACTAGAAAATACATTTCTGATGTTTTTAATAATGGCAAAAGCACTCATGTATCTCAACATTTGTTTCTAAATATAAGACAGCTAGATGTCAAATTTAGGTGAAACAAATATTATAGTCAATCCTCTTACGGCTCAAAGATGTTCTAAAACATCTGAGATATGTCTCCCATATTTTAGGTCAGAAAGGATTAGTACCATTAAGAGAGAGATCAACAAAGTTAATTAATGGAATGCATTTCAAATCTTAGTGTGACAAGCTTAAAACTGAGAGAACAAACACCCTAAAGTAAAGAATGTTTTAGGAATCCTGTAATTCTCCTGAAGTATTATAAATAGAGAAAAACTCAAAGATAAGGCTATCTGAAAGAATTTGAACACTAGCATAAACGAAAATAAACTGTACAGAAACATAAAAAGACTGTTCACCTGCCCGTAGGCTCACCAAACGGAAACTAGTAAAGGTTGATTTCTACAGTTCAAATACCTATCAGTGACCAGCGATGTTTTTTCTCCATTGCGTACTTCATATACTTTATTGTTTCAGTAATATATATCTGTGTACACTGGTCCACCACTCCCGGTTCTTAACATGAAACTGAATTCCTTGGAACAGGTAATGTTTTCTCCAAACAACTCAATGTTTCTGAAGTGGACAACAATGTCCATTACTGGGACTTCTGAACTAAACAAGGATATTAGCAATATAAGGAAATGATAAAAGTAATCAATAATAATAAATAAAATAAGTAATATAAGGAAATAATGATAAATAAAAGAATGAGAATAAAAGATTACACTTCTTATTAATTTTTTAGCTTTACATGCCTAATTTTTAGCTTTCACAAATCACTACACATCTTGTTGAAGATTCTTTGTTTCAAATAATACATTTAAATTTGTTTTAATGACCAAAATAATTTCTAGTTTCACATAGCCTTAGCTAATTCTACACTCCAAAAGTAAGTGCTGTTTTTGAGGCAGCTAAAGCAGTATAATTACTGATTTTGACATAGCCAAGCACGTTAAAACACAATTTGGTCTTAATTGCATATCTGCACCTGATGCCTCCACAGGATACCATGATGACATACACAATCCAGACTCTGCCTTCAGACAGGTGTAGTGCACAGTTTTGAACCATTGCTATAGGATAGGGCATAGTTTTTGCAGAGCATGGGCTTAATCACTAACACCTGAAGTATCCTGAAAATATTGTACCTTACTTCAGTTTTGCTAGACAGCAGACCAGACTTAAATCAGCTTAGCTGTCCTCTATCACCCAACAGATAAACATAATTCAAGTGGGCTTCTGAGTATCATCTAATTTTTTGAACAATTTAACAACTCGCTATAAATACCGATCTCTTTAATACCTAATACCATATTTTCTTTATTGTCTCCTAGAACTATTAGACTAGCTTCTTCTCAGTCATCACAGAAAAATGAAAATGACACTCTCCTTTTTCATCCTGTTCTCTTTCACTCTAACCCTTTGACCTCAGAGTATTATTTTTCTATTTTTTTTCTTTTATTTTTTCCCTATTTTTTCGGAACCACTGAGGCCTGAAAACCCCTAAGCGAACCAGACAATTTAGATTTTGTTGTGTCAGCATAAAAACAATAAAACTAATGCATACAGTGTTCTCTCCTCCATAAAGGCAGTTTTTATGGTCCATAGAGCACAAATGAAAAAAGGAAAGGTGTTTCTGCCAAGAATAGAGCTACAAGGAATGAAAAATGCAGTGCTCAGAGAAAGACATTTTCACTCTTGCCCTGATTGTGCTGACTTTTTGTTTCAAAACGCAAAGATTTTGAACAAATGGTAAATATTTCAAGTAACTTATGGTTAGAAACCCCCAACCCCTAATGCTATTGAAATAAGTTTCTGCTATCAGCTTTGACCCGGAAATAAGTAAAGACTTCATAGTTCCAAAATCACTAATGGATTTCAGAGAACTTTCTTGCCTTTTACACCAGAATGATATGTAGTCCTCTACTGAATAATAACTAACATCACAAGAGTTCTTGTTGTAAAATACTGTGGAAGATTACAAGTGTGATATATCTCACACTGCTGCAGGTTTCTTCCTTTATAAATAGGAATAAGAATTTAATCAAAATTAATCTGTTTCTAAAGCATGTCCTATATTCTGGATGTTTGCAAAGATAAACGTATTTCTGCTCACTCTGCCTGTTCTCAGATACAAATTGCGCACACAGAACTCCACACTTCATTTGCACTGTATCTGAAAACAATCTCCTTTTCCAAAAGCACTGACTGCATAGTTTTATCATTGCAACTGAGCGTGAAGTTCACAAATATTACTTTAAATATTACCTCTAACAGAGTAAGAATTCCCCACAACGCCACAATTTTAACAGATGTATTCTCACAGCATCTATACTTGTATGAGAAATGTTTGTGCAATATTCAAAACACAGTTAAGATGTGTTATGCTCAAAACACCCTTGCTGATGAGATTTGATATAAACTTATGGGGCAGCATTAGAAGTCAAACTTGGCATTGCTTTGGTCAAAGATCTCCTTGAATGAGCAGAAGAAATAGAAAGCCCATTAGTTATTATTTGCCTTTTTGTTCCCAAAAAAACCTAGTCAAAAATAAATATTGTTTCATTGTTTTCACCTGTTTCAAAAACTTAATGGAATTTCCCTGTCATTATTTTCCTAGTGGCACCACTCAAGCAGCAGCAGTAGCATTATCTATTGCTTGTAATGATAATCATCAAAATTAGCCTAGTTGCACAGACAGATTGTTGGGGATTTTTCTCTCAAGAAGTTCACCTATCAGTTCTGTTGACAGACATAACAAAACTCTTTACATCCAAAATGTCCAGTAATTTACTGTATTTCTTCACTAAATAGCTCATATAATATATTTGTCATCTATACATTAGCATAAGCCATCACTGAGGTATTTTGCAGTGGGATTTGGGTTTAGCATTCTGTACTTTTCATTACACAAAGTAAATTACCAACCACATTGGACCATATGTGGTAACAGCTGAGTCTTTCTCTGTACTTTTCTGACCTTGGTGACTAGAAAATTGGAGTTAATTCAGGCAAACGGGATTGATGCCATATGTGGTTTTATCAGAGGTGTAGAGGAGTGGTGGGATACTGATCAGAAAAATTTTTTGTTAGCAGATCTGTCAGATCTTGGAATAATTCTGGCAGTTTTATCTTTAAACACCTTTAATCTTCTAAACAAGATCTTTGATAAGATAAGCAACATAAAGCTTAAGGAGCTGCTTCCCTCCAACAGTAGAAAGAATAAATTAAAAAATAATCTAAAAAATTTGGAATTAAAAGTTACAGTATAAGACAGAGGAATTTTTCAGCCAGACTGGTTCCTGACGAATACCTCATGAAGAATTCATCTACACATATAATTGAATTTACATGTTTTTAGTTAATGATCCTTACAGAAAACACAGACAATAATAAAGTTATAAGATGTAGTTTTGAGTATTTTTGAGTACTGATATATAGAGTCCCTACCCAACTTACCAGAAGTTGATGGAGAAAATTGAATTGCTGACAAAATTGTACAACATGTCAAAAGCTAGAGTGAAATACAATTAATGTGTTTATTTGCATCCTGCAATTTGGACATCTGTAGTAAGTGAGTCCAGGCAGTATAAATGTAGTTCAACAGAGAAAAGTATATAGTATAGCTTTTGAAGACTGAATTCTACAAAGGCCCTGCTTTATTTATAATTGAGAACAGGCAGAACAAGCGTATGGCAGAACAAGGGGCAAAGAATTCACTCTGCAGTATTATTAACTGGTCTATTTGAATTCTTTTCACAAGAATTGCTCAAAATTAGCAGCAATAAAGTAACTGAAAACTTCCAATTAATGAAAATGTGAAAAATAATTACCAGCTTCTTTGACCACCCAGTGATTTAAATCAGTCATGTTAGTGTTAAATAATACACCAAAAGTCAGTCATAGATTATTCTAAGATTTCTGCGGCTAATCCTGTGCCAATTACTTAATTATTGCTCATTACAAGTGCCTTAGTATATAACTGAACTGTGCAGAACCAGTCTTGGGGGAAAAAAAGTATCACTTTGAGAGGCACTGTCATGTGCAATCTTCTGAAACTACCAAATCCAAAATTCCCCTATTTCATATATTTTTGTAGAGGAAAAACAAATGCAAAATCAGTGAAAAGTTCATGCACTGTATTTCCACTACCCTATATAAACTGAAGAAACTTGTGCTGCTCAAAATCTGATTATATATACATAGTTTGCATTTTCAGTGTAACCCTGGGTGCTATATCTCCTTTATGTCAGGTTGAACTTTAAATTGCAAAAGCAATTTTAATTTGAACACATTTAGCATTGGCTGTAGGAACAGATACTTATTCCTGAGACAACAGTGAAGTGCTCTTTCATGTTTGCACATGACGGGAAGTGTCTGTCACATGGTATGGCCTCAACATTGCAGCCTTAAAATTATAGATGTTCTGTTCATATTAGTTGCCCTGAGTTCTTGGAAGGATCAGGATGAAAGACACTGTCACCTCTTATTTCTTCCCATTTTCAGCATTTTCTCTGTGTGCTTTACTATGCAAACAGAGGTCCAACTATAGTCTTATTAAACAACATCTTCAATTACAGAAATCGGAGTTAAAATGGCACTAACATTGAGCTGTATCAGCCAGAATAAGGAAATAAGTAGTTGGGCTGGGATGACCTCCCCTTAATCCTTACTTTTTTTTTTTTCCTACATGAGCAAAAATGTGAAATTTCAATTACAAACTAAACTTTCGAAAAAGTCACAAAAAAGTTTTAGATAATACTGTATTAAAAACAAAGTAAACAGAATGATGGAAAAAATAAGACAGAGAAAAATTTCATATGGGTTCAGTTGGCAGAAAAATTAAGAAAATAATACGAATCAAAATTTAAACATGAATTATTTTTATTTGAGGAAAAAATATTTTTTTTATAGATAATTCCTCGGCTGGCATAAAAATATTCTTTGCTACTCAGAAAGGTCACATCATGTGAGATGTATCCAGAGATAGCTTAGCAACATTTTAAGTTTTCTAACTAAAAATTTCTACTGATTGTCATAGTAGAAGACTTTTTATTATTGACTGAAATATTATTCGACATTGATGTACTTATAGTTGCAAATGGTAAAAGCAATTACACTTTATAATCTATGCATTTTGGGGGCAGAATTTTTTATCAATAGTGAAGTATTTCAAACGCAGCTTGAAACAATTTGTGGTCTCTGACATCTAAGTTCTGAAATACAGTCAAGAGAAGGAAAAGGTATTTGAAATGTACTTATGTGGTCTACTGGAAATCTATGTGCCATCAGAAAAATATTATGTGGGCTGGTGTGTGATAACCCCTAGAAAATTTACTGTTAGTGATCATAAGGGGATCGGAACTTGAGCATCTTTAAGGTTCTCCCAGCCCAAATCATGCAATGACTCTATGATTATCCAACTGCCAAGGATGCTGGATATTTCCTTCATGGAATTGCTGAGCGTAGTTGTGCCTCATTCTGTTACCCTGTCAAACTGTCAGTAAATTGATCAGTTGGAGAGAAAAGTAATTTTGTTATTCATCTAGTAAAAAGCTAATGGGAAGCACAATTTCTGATGTAGTTTGAGAATCCATTAAGTTGAATTTAGCTAAATTTATATTATTATCTCTGCTAATCTGCTTACGAAAACAAGCCAGCCTTTTCAGGATGCTACCAAATTATTTTGCTGAGCAGTTTCCAATAATAACAACTGGGACTACAGTGTTTGACTTAGTTCCTTATTTTGTTTTAATTGAAACCTCTGATAAAATTCCATTTGAGGAAATTTTATGGAAACTAATTTATGAGCAACTACTTTAGAAACCTCCAATAGACAATAAGTAAATACGTATTAAATTTCAATTGAAAAAACTAACATTACTGGTGACTGACTTAATGCTTTGCTGTTCACATGTATTATATAAGACTGGAAACAATGTCAGTGAAAACAAAAATAGAATGAAAGCACAGAAAACTCATTGAATATATTCCACATTGTATACCATGCTACTTATACTACTACCTCTAGTTCCCACAGAGTATGACAAAAATTTACAGTTGCAGTGATAGTGTTTGTGATTGTACTTTAGCACATTCCTGATGCCACTGTCAATGTGTTATTGTGATTATGTTATTTTGAATGATCCTTTGGTTGACCCCTTCACTACTCACAGATAGGGTTAAAGAGATCACCTATGAGTTTGAAAGCCATTTTGCTGGAAAATGTTGCAGCAACATCGCAAACATGATTTCTCTGCGTATGCCAAGAAGAAAAGCAGCCAAAGGAGTGACTGTACAAACAATTTCCAACATGACAAAGTGGATGAAATTGCTAGGGCAAGTAAGGAAATAGTTTCATGTTTATTTTGAATATCAGTCATCTGCTGAATTTGCTTGAAATGTGCTAATTAGCATAATCGGTTTTTCTAATGAGCACCTGGATCAGCAGTTGGACGGATACACCCTTAGTTCATTTTAAAACAAATAGTTGCAGATAAGTGAAAGACATTCTCTGTCAACAAGTAAATTTATAAAGAAAAATAACCTGCTTTAAGGCGTATAGCTCCATAAACAATTTTTAACTTGTCATAAGACCCTAATCAACTTTTATATTTTCATCTTAGCAATAGCTAACTTCAGGAGTGAGAATCTACACTGTGCGATCAATGTCATTTATCAAAGGGGACAGGTATTATAATCTTATGAATTTGCATGTATATTCTTATAATTTGATTCTGGTTTATGTTTATATGACAAAGTTGCACTGAATCTTTTACGAAGGTGACATCTTACTGAAGATCTCCGGGAAAAGTATATTCATGTTCATCATAACAGATGTGATAGCATCTGTCAATTAGCCCACACTTTCCATTCAGATCATGACAGTATTTGCCATAATTCTATGATAATTTTTTTTTCTAGCAAATATATTCTATAGCTAACTTTATCCCTGACAGTGTTTTCACTTTAAATACAAAAATGTAAGTAAGCAATTACTATGTCTAAAGAAACATCAGACAAAAAAAAATTATGTATGAACCACAGTCACATAATTATAATATTTTCTTTACATTCTAATTACTCTCTATTTGATTTCCTCATTTTGAGCTAAATGTAAGAATAAAGAAAATCCCAGGAGCTTCATTATTTGCTCTACTTACTCTAGGGTTGCCAAACCGTACAGCATGATATTTCTGGGTTTGTTTGTTATCAGCTATTATTCTTATGGGACTTGTAAGTAGGAGTGAGAAAATTCATGAGTTGAGACAAAGACAGTTTAACAGGTAAAGCAAAAGCTGTGTGCATAAGCAAAGCACAAGGAACTCATTCACCACTTCCCATGGGCAGGCAGATGTTCAACCATCCCCAGGAAAGCAGGGCTCCATCATGTGTACCCATTACTTGGGAAGACAAACGCTGTCACTCCAAGCTTCCTGCACCCGCTTCCTTCTCCCCCAGCTTTATATGCTGAGCATGATTCCATATGTGTGGAATATCCCTGTAGTCTGTTGGGGTCAGCTGTCCTTGCTTTGTCCCCGCCCAATTGTTTCTGCACCCCCAGCCTATTCACTGGTGGCGTTGGGGGAAAAGCAGAAAAGGCCTTTGCTCTGGGCAAGCACTGCTCAGCAGAAACAAAAATGTTCCTGTGTTATCAACACTGTTTTCAGCTCAAATCCAAAACATAGTCCCATACCAGCTACTGCAAAGAAAATTAATACTACCCCAACCAAAATCAGCACAAAGCCAAAGCCTTTTAAAAAATATCTAGCACGAGTTAAAGACAGATAAGAATTTGAAACGGCTCATCTATGCCAAGAGGAACAGTGCTGACACTGAAGCTGCTAGGGAAGAGAGGCCCAAATTATTATGTTTTATTAATGTAATCACTGTTCCCTTCCTTAATTCAGTTTGGTAAATTTCTTCCAAGAAAGACCATTTGTTCAAATGGACATAGAACATGCAAGGAAAATATAACTATGGAGGCTCATTAGTGTTCTATGAGAGGATGGCCCATGTACTAGTGTCACAGATTACCATAGCAGTCCTGAAATCACAGAACTGTTGAGGTTGGAAGGAGCCTCTGGAGACAGTTTATCCCAAAATCCAGTTCCAAGGAAAGTCTAGCAGAGCAGGTTGTCTAGGATATTGTCTAGGGTTTGAAAATTTCCAGTGATGGAGACCTTACAATCCCTCTGGGAAACATGCTCCAGTGCTTGACCCTCATAGTAAAATGTTTAAATGTAAATGCTCATGTCTCAATTTTTGCCACTGCCCTGTCTTCTTTCACTGGAAACCACCAAGTAGAGTTTGCCTCCATCTTTTTTACATCCTCCCATCACAAATTTATAAATATCAGTCTACATTCCCCACACACAACTTTTCTTTGTTCCAGGTGAAACAAACCCTGCCCTTTCAGCCTCTCTTCTAATGATGGATACTTTAATTCACCAGGGGTTTGGCATTTTCTTTTGTTGACTTATACGAGGTTCCTGCCTGCCCATTTCACCAGCGTATTGAGGTTCCTCTGAATGGCAGCACAACCATCTGGTCTTTCAACGACTCCTCTCAGTTTTTTATCATCTGTAAACTTGCTGATGTACTATCATCCAAATCATGAGTGAATCTGTATGGGACCTGATATCCACATGAGAGCATAACTGTTTATAACTGATCCCCAGTTGGACTTCAAGCTGTTTATAACAACCCTTGGAGCCTGCCAGTTCAACCAGATTTTAGTCCTACTCACTCTCTGCTTAACATGGTCCATACTAAACTAGATAGATACCTTTAACCAATGATACATAAGAAAAATTTGTCCTGGTGTTGACTTGATGTTGAACTCTCCCCCTGGTCTTGATCTCCCTTTTAAAGTCTAGTAAAGGCATTCAAATAGCCTCTAAGAGTCTCTTTATACTACTTATCATAATGTTTTGCAGACCAAGTGGATTTCTGCTACACTGAAGATTCACAGAACCATAAAATAATAGAATATGTTGCGTTGGAAGGGACTACAATGATCATTAAGTCCAACTCTGCGTCTTGCTCAAGATTGCCCCAAGAGTCACACCATGTTTCTAAGAGCATTGTCAAAACACTTCTTGAACTCTGTCGGGCTGGTGCTGTGACCACTCCCCTGGGGAGCCTACTCCAGTGCCCAGCCACTCACTGGGGGAAGAAGCTTTGCCTGATATCCAACCTAACCCTCCCCTGACACAAGTTCAGGCCGTTCCTTTGGGTTCTGTCACCAGTGACCAAAGAGAAGAGATCAGTGCTTGCCTCTCAACTTCTCTTCATGAGGAAGTTGTCGACTGCTGTGAGGTTTCCCCTCAGTCTCCTCTTTTCCAGGTTGAACAAGCCAAGTGACCTTGGCACCTCTTCATCCTATCTTTTTAATATAACCATTTTGTCTGCATCTTCAAGTACAAAAAGTAAACACATATCTCCATTTCACTCTACTACTGCACTGTTTTCTTTGCTAGGTATAATCACTCGGGTTTAGACTCTACTGTTTCTTATTCTAATTCCACCTCCTCTGCTGCTTACCAGTGTTACATTGCTAATATTTTTAAGACGAAACAGCATCCCTGCTGCCCCCAATATATGAGTAAAGGTAAATAATTAAAAAACTTTCCTTTTTTTTTCTGTAGTAGTTAGTAAAATCAGTCTTAGCTCAGTTCCTTTGTTCAAAAACAAGTCTTCATAATTCCGTTTGATCTTTCACTAGAATTTTTCATAGGTCTCTTCCTATTGATCAGACAAAAACCCCCATTGTTATCTCAATATTCAAGTCTGGAGTGCTTGTCTTAAAAACATTTACTGAGAATTCATTAAAACTTGCCCACTGTGCCTTATCAAACTAAACCTGATTTTGTGACCTTTATGCCTCACTTTAAAAATTTCGATCTGCTTTAAATCACTACCTTAGCTGGCTTTTTTTTCCATTTGCCTGAACCAAAATTCTCCTTGTTCGCTTCAACTCTTTTGACCCTCACTCACATATAGCATGATTAATGCCTAGAGAAGAGATATGTTAAACATTTGCTTTGACCAGCTTATTTTTCCACTTTCAGTTCTTTTATTTTCTTTGAGTCTTTTTTTGATATGTATGAATTTACTCCAGACTGGAAGCTGACAATAGGCTTAAGGCAATCTTATTTTCTCCCCCTTTAAACAGGCTTTATCTAAGCAATACCAAATACCATAGCCGCAGTGCAGTACCTTTTCTTCTTGATTGCAGGGCAGCCCATTTACTTGAAATTTCAAATGATGGAGAAGGAACTAATACAAGCTCATGCATACATTTACTTGTCTTTGGGATCAACCTTTTGAACTCCTTGAAGACAATGATTAAGCTATTTCTTACTGTTTACACAGCTCTCCTACACCAATTTACAGGTTATAAGATAGTCTACTTCTTCACTTTTATAATCCATTAGAACAAATTCACAATGCTTGGAAAAATAATAAAGCTAGCAAAGAACACACATCAATGGATATAAAATACACCAGCTCATTGAAATCATCTTATTTTTTAAAAATCTTGCTTAAGCATTGTGCAAGCTTATACTTCATTTCTATTTACTTCTCTGGATTCTAACAATCCCTCAGAACTGAAACTAAAGCTATTGTTCTTTTAATACTTGTGTCTAAATAAATTAATTTATACTTGTTTTTATGATGTTTTTCTCTTGATTTTCCAAGAGAAAAATCAAACTTCCAGACATTTCCAGGAAATTTTGTCCCTTTCAAATTACTGTCCAAAAAAATTTGAATACATGTCACGTATTTCAAACACTGTATATAATGCACGTATTGTATAAAGTTTGTAAAGACACTCAAAAATGAAATTTCCATAAGTCTTTTAAATATATGATGAATTGTATATGGTGGACAATTTTATTTTCCAATTGTGGAATATGAAAAACTTACACCTAGGTCAGAGTTCCTTAACAGAACTCCAGACTGAGATGACTAGTTTAGAATGAAGTCCAAATAATGGGCACAAATAAACATCAGTGAGAAATAAAAGATACATTTTTTGTGAACACTCATACATAAATATTATGAATTCTATGACATAACAATCGAAGGTAAAATTTCTACTAGTTTTTCTGGATTATGCTTATCCCACTTGACTAATGGCATCCAGTATATTTCTATATTACACTAAATGTTTCAGTAATTCATTAAAAGACCTATTCAATAAAGAAAAGAATTAGAATTAGCAAATTGATATTAGCAAACTATGTCGTAGAATCAGAGAAGTATAGAATCATTTAGGCTGAAAAAATATATCTTCTAAGATGCAGCCAGTTCAACCATGATCGTAACACTGCCAGGTCTACAACTAAACTATACAACTACCCTAAAATTCATGACTCCATGGTGCAAATTGGTTAAAACTTTATCATGGATTGATAAAAAGGTTCATATTGATTCTTGGAAGGGTTTAGATTGGAAAGGACCTCCTAAGAATATTTAGTCCAGCCTCCCTGCCTTGGACAAGGACTTCTTTCACTAGATTGGCTTGCTCAAAACCTTGTCCGATGTGACCTCGAATTCACTGATACTCCCTGCCAACACCCCCACTTCATAGTCACTAATAACATTCATATGAAGAGGTCCTTGACCCTCAGAATCACTGTCTCTCCTTGTTAAAAAGAGGTAAAGTCTAGAACTACATTTAAATAGAGCATAAAGACTCATTGAATATGGATTTAAGCATTTTTCTTTATGACGGCGTTCTTTCCTTCATTGCATTACTCCTACCAGCTCCCAAATCCCTAACTTAGCCAATCCTTAGCCCGTTGGAAGAGTATATCATTCCATATATCTTTATACACAGATATAGATACAGCCCTTGCTGTGCGTTTTTGTGTTTTAAGTGGTTTTTTACGTTTTATGTGTGTTTTTGTGTTTACGTTTGTGTATACATCCAACTACCATATCTCTGTGTGGTTTTATTTTTATAATGTATTTCTCATAGATCCTAGATGGAACACTGAATTTAAGTAGACTACATAATTAGGTTTTATAAATAGTCCTTCCTATATAGCAGCTTCTCTAGAGTCTCCTATATTTTATGAAAGAGTTAGGGAATGTTAGATATTTTGGACCTTGAAGAGCATCAAAAAAACTTTCAGTAGAAGATATTGCAGTCTTGCAATATAATTCTTAAGATTTGATGGATACTAATTCCAATGAATCTCTACAATATAGACATTTATTCAAAGATTTTCACTTTTATATTCACTTTTATATTCAAAGATTTTCAGAAATATTCTGTCTGCTCTATCGAACTAGCCAAATCACTTTTTGTCCATTTATATTTCTACCCACTTCTCAAAGGTATGCAGAAATTAGTATCACCTTATACATCTGCAATAATCTGCAAGAGAGAGGTCATCTAGGAGGGTTGAAACTATCTATTTTGAAAATTCTGTAGAACTAAACTCCTCATTGTCCTTTCAAATACATGGCCTGTGGCTAGACAGCTACAGGTCTTCTGACTAGATCAAGACGCAATCTATTCTGGAAAAAATACCGACATAGCACAATTTGTTCTTCAGATCAAGGAAGAGAATGTGAACCTTTTTTTCATCCTAATTTAACTTGATGACGAAGTCGTGGAAAGGGAGAGCCAATAAGGAATATGATGAGCCTCCACAGCAACAAGCACTCAGGACCAATTTACTTGCATTAATATAAAGAGGACATTTTTTATATTCCTGATGAAGCTTAAGAGCCTATTTCAAAGCTTATAAATAATGTATAAATATTTAGAGAATGTTATAAATTTAATTTGGTTATAAAAGTAAGGTTACACAGGTGAAGTTCTCATTTGCATATTCAATTTGAGCCTTACTCTAACAAAAAAGAAATTTTCTTTGTTTATCTCTGTTCATAAACATCTTCCCAATTGCCTGCCATTCTCAGTATAAAACATAAACATCACTATTTCCGGACTTTTGTAACAGGACTTTTTTAAAGTCAGGTCAAATATGACAGAAAAGCAGAGAGACATCAAGATAGAACCAACACATCAATCTTGAGATACTGATAATTTCAATAGAGCTATTTCATTTAAGACCAGATAAGGATAAGAAGCCACAATCTTGTACGTGTACTACTAGAATTCTGATCCTGAGAAATGTCAAATGACTTTGTTTATGCTATTCTATCATTCTCAAAATAATAATTATTATTAAATAAATAATTTTATTTACTGTTCTGACTTTGGTTGTTTCCACATCCTAGTAAGGGGGAGTGTATGGGAAAGGGAAGCGGTAACCATTTCTGCTCTCTGAAGAAATTTTTCGTTAGACATATAATTGCTGTACAACTTTGTTGCTAATAGCAGCTGCTAGCAGAAAAGTATGTATGGTAGACATTTCATGAGTACCCGAAAATGAAAAGACACCTACTGTACAGTGTGACCTGGAGTCACTAAGAAAGGGAGTTATAGTTAGAAATAAGCTGGACAAGTCTGCTTACTAGCACCAAGTTTTGTGGAGCAAAAGATGGAAGAGGAAAGAAGGCAGTTCAGTGATTTGAAAGAACAAATAGTCAAGAAAGTGAACTTTAAACAGTTTCCGAGGTAACTATCTCTGAGGCTGGAATCTATAAATAGGGGTACAAACAGGGTTTCAACTATGATACCAAAGGCAATCAAATATGCAAAGGAAAATAAATAATTAAAAGAGTGGAAGGTTGAATGAAACAACATGAAAAAATATGTTTAATGAAAAAAAAAATTGAAAGAATAGTAGTAAAAAAAAATTACTGCATATTAGTGGTGTCAGTTGTATATTCCCAGTGTCCTGAAAAGCCTTGACAAAGATAAAATTGTCTACCAGAGGAGTATTTAAAACAAAATTATATGACTTTATAAGCAAATCAGATGTTCATGTATGTGCACATTCAATTTATATAGACTATATATATATACATATACACATACACTCTGCTTGGGTTATCTGATACTGCTATAAGTGTAAGAGATCAAATGAATAGTATAGTTGATATAGGATGTTAATCAAGAAAATATATTTAATCTGGGCTATGAATTCATCAAATAAATATTCCCTTAAATTGTGAATATTATTATTACTGATTCTTTATTTTAAAATATGTCTTTCCAAAGACCGCATTAGTTTTTTCCCTTATGATCTGACTGAAATAAAGCTTGCTGGTTATGGGCCAATATCTACTTCAACCCCAGTACTTCTGATGTTACAGCAAAAGGATTTTTCCCAAAGGTAGCAAAAAAAAGACAAAGAGCAAAAGCTAAATTGTCATGTAAATACAAGCACCTTTGAGCCAAAACAGATTTGACAAACTTCCCAAAATTATAAGATGCAGACATGATTCAAAAGACTAAAAATTATAAAGGGGGATTTTGTGCATATATATGTCATCCACATTAACATAACGTATGCATACATGTTGAAGAAACTGAAAGCAACTTGAAATATTCAGGTTTGATATAATTTAAAGATTTGAGTTTTCAAGAGCGAAAGTTCTTTACATTTTTCTGATGCATTTAGCAGAATAGAGAGGAAAGAATAGAAGGAAAGGAAAAGGAGAAGAAATAAGTTCTAAAATCCAAATCTCCTTTTGGGTACTTCTGATTTTAACACCAAAAGCTTTTGCAAACAATGATATGAACCAGCTCAGGCAAGCTCTGTGAAATACAAATTACTAGAAAAATGTAGGTTGTGAAAGAAAAGCAAGTGAAACCTGTGGGTTTGCCCAGATCTAGTACTTAAAGAGTAAGATTGATTCTCTTTTTTTTGTTCTGAAAGAAAACAGACAGCCCAGAAAGTAGTTTAGCCACCTTAAAAGAAATATACGTGTTTCATCATCCCAGGATATTTGTTCCAAACTGTCATGGGTTGACCCTGAGTCTGATGGACAGATCTCTTGACCAGTCACGCTTCTCGAAATTTCCATACTTAAGCCAGTGGAGACACAGGAAGTTTCCCTTTTTCTTCTGCTTAAACCTCTCGGCGGGGAGTGTGGGGGGGGGGGAATTTGGCCAGGGCTCTTTGGAGCGGCCCTGGGCCTCCCCTCCCCCGGCCCCGGCGGGCATGGGCCCCGGCCCCGGCAGGCACGGGCCC